>PNEQ01105249.1:0-70529 GCA_003012365.1 Medauroidea extradentata
TTCTAGGTCTAGTGGTTTGGGCTGCAGTTTGATATGTCAGTCAGTCAGTCAATCAGTCACCTTTCATCTATATATATAAAAATGAAAGCTGACTGATTGACTGACTGACTGACTGACATATCAAACTGCAGCCCAAACCACTGGACCTAGAATCGTGAAATTTTTTGTGGGGATTCCCTTCAGGTCGTAGGCGAGCACTAAGAAGGGATTTTTCGAAATTCGACCTCTAAAGGGGTGAAAAGGAGTGAAATGTGTTTCCGAAGAAACGTCGATAGAGCTCGAACCCGGCGGCCTATCATCGTGGTTTTTACTTTAATAGGAAACTCGTAAAAATGCATATTGGCCAATTTAAGGATTTTTCGAAATTTAACATTTAAGGGGTGAAAAGACCTTAAATGTGTTTCCAATCAACTATCGATATCTATCGAACCCTTCGGGATAGAGAGTTGATATTCACTTCAAAATATTGTTTACGTAAATACCCCAAAAGTAGTTTTAGGTTTTTTTGAAATTCGACCCCCACGCAGTAAAAAGGGGCAAAATGTGTTTTTTATGAATCGTCTATATCTTTGTAACACAATTGGCTGCCGTCGTGATCTAATTTAATTGGTTACTTTTACAAATGTTTATGACAGGACTCAAAAGACGTTTCGAAGTTCTTTATTTAAAGGGGTGAAAATTCGTGAAATGTGTTTTCGATTATCCTTCCATATCTATCGAATCAATCGAGATATCGAAGTAGTCTTTGCTTTAAATTGGTGCTTTTGTAAGTATCCCAAGTACCATTTAAAATATATTTTCCGAATTCGGCCCTAAACTGGTTAAAAATAGGGTAATATGAGTTTTCGACTCACATTCGATATATATCGATCCCATAGTTTTTCATATAGCGTGGTGATTTTTGTTTAGGATTGATGCTTACTCAAATACATAAAAATTGATTTCAGGAATTTTCGAAATTCGCCACCTAAGGATGTGAAAAGGGGTGAAAAGTGGTGAAAAGCGTTTTCAATTAATCGTCGATATATCTTGAACCCAGCGGGCTAATGTTGTGTTTTTTACGTCCACGAGATACCAATAAATTATTCTAAAACGTGATTCAAGGGTTTTTAGAAACTTACTCTCTTAAGTGGCGAAAAGACCTTGAACGTGTTTTAGATAAATCCTCGATATCTATCGAACCCGTCGAGATATACAATTAATTTCTGCTTCAGGAATATGATTACAGAAATTATCGCAAAACGGTTTTCATATTTTTCGAAATTCGATTTCTCAATACTGTGCATGGATGATATGTGTTTTTTTATAGTGAATGATCGAATTTGATTCGACTGAACGGGCTAGCGATGTGATTTACACTTCAGTTGGATACTTATACAAATGTCTAAGATGTAAACTTAAAATATTTCGAAATTCGACACCCAAAAGGGTGAAAAAGCACAAAATTGGTTTTCCATCAACCCACGATATTTATCTAACCAGTAGCGATATTGAGGTGCTGTTCGCGTCAGAGTGATGCTGACGTAAATATTTTAAAAAATATGTACGTAATTTTTTTTCTTTATAAGAAACGTAATTATTAAGAATATAACTAAGTTGGTCAATAATCAAGGCAGACGATCCGAAAAGCAGGAACGAGCAGCGAGAAACAACCTATACAGGAGTTTCACTACAGTAACCTATCGAGACGTGGTGTTTTACAACCTCTATAAGCCCAGAACACAGATATTTTTTTTTTTTTTAATAAATTTTATTTTCACGAATTATTTCGACTTTACGTGACGCAGTTGTTTGTTACTTAGGTCTAAATTCCGGGAGGTTGTGGGCTCGAATTCCGTTAAAAGCTGCGTGCAAACGTTCAATTCTGACGCACAAAAACTACAAGGCAGATCGAATTAGTGCAATTTACATGTAGTCTTTAAAAGGGGTAAAATTGTAGTTCGCTTTCCACTTAGGTTCCTCTACAATATCAGCTGACATATCGTCGGTATACTGCCAAAAGTGATTAAGTTTTAAATGCTATTTCGTTTAAAAACATTATTAAATTGTAGATATTAACAAAAATTTGGTATGTTACTATACTGTGACACAACAGTACGAAACGACGAATAGACTTAAAACTTGGGTAATTGTTCGTGAACAACATATACATATTCCTAGCATTTTTATAATTTTATCTCATCTTGACTTTGTCACTTTTGGCAGTAAACCGACGATATATCATCTCACTAATCTCAGGTTTGGGGCACCAAATACGATTACCCGTAACCTTTACCCTCTGAAACTTTGTAATGTCAATAAAGTTAAAGTGAATATTTTGAAAATATATAATTGAGCGCACAGTCACCAATGGTTGTGCAAGGGTAAACAGATGTTTCTCATTCGATTAACCTCTTACCTTAGGTGTCTGTAGTTACCCCACAACGTCAAATAGGCAAGGCTATAAATAAGGCCCAGGAGTAGTCGCTGTTAATGGCAGAGACAAATCTAAGACTGCTTTTCGCGTGGACAGCTATAGCTACTTATCCTGCTGCAGAATTAGTTCAACTAGCCGCTTGGACATTCTAACACTTGTTGACTGAAGTACCAATCTTGTGTACATAGAGGTTTTTCAATTAAAGTAAATATTATCTGTTACGAATAATACTCGCGAGCAAAGCCGCGGGGGAACTGCTAGTTTATATATATATATATATATATATATATATATATATATATATATATATATATATATATATATATATATATGCAAAATTTGCGTTATCATTTGGTAGCAGAGTAAACTTCACTTACCTATACATAACAGAGCATAATCTGAGATTCAATTGGCCACGAACTGTTATGTGTTTTCATTTACGTGTGTTACGTCTTTACAGAGACTGGCCTCTCTACCGTATAAGCTTTCTCCGCAGCAAGTCACGGCAATTTCGACCAGCGGGAGACATCGAACAAACTTATAGTCACTATTAGTCTAGTCAGCTGTCAGAAAATAACGTGAAATAGGATTCATCTGGCAGCAGCCTAGACTTGTCAGTCCTATACACCTACTGGCCACAATCGATTACCTATTGGCTTATAACCGTACAAGCAAGCGATAGCACTTCGCATTATTTCCTTATTTACTACTGGCTTGCAGTAGTCAAACGTGTTTCGTAACAGTTGCCAGCAAGTCACAGACATGACAATTAAGTATACATAATTGGCGTTCAAAACGACCTGGAATGTATCTGCGAAATGTACGTACCTCTATGTATAACAATTGACGGGTGAGGATTATTGAGAGTTGGGTGGGGAGGCGATATGAGATACGGGCGCTGCGTGGGGCCATACAACCACTTGGCATGTTACTTCACGGTAAAACGTGGTGGCTTGTGAGCCAATCAGGAGCAGGCAGACGTGTGGTTGTGGCTACGAGGTAAGAGCGGAAGTTCGCGACGACAGTGTATGGTTGTGACTGACGCAACATAGAGCTGGTGTTACATTATACTCGGGGCAGAGTCCACAGCAGCCGGAGTTCCTGTTGAACCCAGCTGTTCAGTTCCCTAACATACACGTGTGCACGTGGCTAGAGAGATTTCAGGCTACTGGGCAGACGCGTAAACCCCTGTTCAATCTAACGAGGCAAGCGTCTTACTACATTCAAAGGGAACGTGTAAACATGTGGTTGTCAATACAAAATACACACGTTCATTTTAGACTTTATCATAGGCGTAATTCGGGGGTGGCAGTTGCCACCCTAAAATTTTGTTGACAGAAAACATAAAATTCTCTTTCTTAGCTTACTAATACAACTTGTGCATTTTCCGTTACACTGTATTTTAATTTAGTTAATGATATAAAATAATCAATACAAAAGTGTATACGTTCGATTTCCACCCCCCCTTTTTTTTCAAATCTTTTTTATCTGGTAATCCTTGCCACCCCAATAAAATGCTCACATTACGCCCATGGACTTTGTATGCAGTCTGTCCCACGAAGGAGTTAATTTTTTTATAGCTCGTAAATAATATTTCAGAAAAGAAATTCTAAATCTAACTTTCGTAAAGCTGTATAGTAGGCCTACTAATAAGTTATAATTGTGAGTCTAGCTGAAACGATGTTGTCAACTTGAAAACATTGGAGAGTTTGATTATACAACAAAATAATATGCCAGCAGAGCTAAGAATTAAATGCATGCGTTCGCGGGATAGACTGTAAAATCATTTGAACGTAGTTTTAAAAAATATTATATTCGTATAATTCTAGCGTTACCAAGCCCTTCTATGGACTGTCCCCCTGCACATTACAATTCCAAGATGGCGGGCCGGGATCACAGACACGAGACAGACGTTACTTATTGCTGGCAGTTGGTTTTCCCGCAGTAAGAACTGTATCTCTCGTCCTCCACCCACGTTGTCATCTGTCAGGGTTCGGCACAAACATACGTGTTTAGAAATGTCATATATAGATGCAATGCCTTTCCCTCTGGTAGGCCTACCTTTATCATAATTACTATATTTATTATTACACCTTACATTTATTAATATGTACCATTGTGTGCCGACTAGGACAAGTCCCGTACGCATTAACACATCAAAGACGTAAGTTGTCGAAATCAAAGCTTCGACGATATCCTGAATTTATATTTGGTGACACATAGTAAGAAATTTCATATTTTCCACGGATATCATACTTTCAAGAAACACAAGCTTGCTATATGTTTCTCATCTAGTGGCACTGAGTATTTTCGTTTAATATTTCAGTGGAACATAAATGAGGTCCAGTATGCGCAACCAGAGAATTAGTTTTTAACTGTACGTTCTGTACAATACAAAGTTTCCTCTTGACATGACAAATATACCTTCGTGTTAGTAAAATGTTGTACAATCACTACTTATGTTAGTTAATGACTAGTGAGCTTCTGGAACAAGTGCTGTTATTAATGTTTTCTGCGGATAGTCACAGATATAGTGTGAGCCATACAAGTCAAACAATATCAACTGTATACAATATATACATAGCTATGTCCTCGGTCCATTCAAGTCTAAAATATCTGCCGTGAATGAATACAGGTTTAATTATTCAAGAATCGTGGGTAATTAGTCCCTTGATGGCGGTCTCTTATAATACAATGAGCATATTTTTAGGTCAAACATGTTTGATAATAAAAGACGAAACTGTTATGTTGTATGCGAAAATAATTCACATTACAGACGAAGACGGAACGGTAATTACAAACCAGTAACGACTTTTTAAAGGCTTGGGCCCGAGTTTCTCGGCTTTCGAGAGAATTATTTTTTAAAATGCACACGAGTGTCGATATCGTAAAATCGCTTCGCAACTTTTTTTTGCAAATTAGTTTCTCTATGCAATGTAATTTTTCGAGACAATCTGTATGATAAGTAGAGCTAATTTATAAATTAAAAGGACATTTAGTTAATTAACTAATTATCAACTATTTTGCAGTCTTCTGACTCGACTTAATTAAGAGTATGCAGTTTAAATAAGCCATAACAAAGTTACGAAGCTATTTTACGATATCGGCTCTCATTTATGTTTTAAAAAACAATTGTCGTTAAATGCGAAGAAACTCGGGCCCATGCACTTAAACTGAAGCTAAGGTACGCTTACACTGAACATGCCTACAATAATCCGTCTAATAAATCGCTGATACCGGGCCTTGTACGTCAGTTTAATGACTTGAGTATAGCGGCGATATGATAATTGATGTGAGCACCATAGTCGTCCTTATCGCTCCCTGCCTTAAGGCACACTAAAATATCTATACATACGATCCCCTTAAGGACTTTTAAGCGTGTAAAACTATTATCTTTGTTTGAAAGCTGTAAATGAGTGCACTTCTTTTAACTACGAACTCAGCCTCTATATATACAAACATTGTTTACCTTGCAGCACACAGTAAGAATATAGGCTAACTATATATAAAATAATTACTGGATATTTTTCAATAAATAGTTTAAAGCAGCACTTTGCAATCTTATAACATTAGTGGAAGAAGTCAAACATATATATATTTTTTAAACTAAATGCTTGTGGAGTCACGCAGTGCTCAAACTTGTTTAGGCTTTTTTTTTTGTTTCCTTGCGAAATAATATATTGTTCGCTCGCAAAAAAATATTTTGATTGATTTTGATTTACTTTCAGCGGCACTTTAGGAGCAGAAATCCACAAAATTGTAGATTTTTTGTCACGTCAAATTAGATAGGGTACGCAGAATTACACATTATTGTCAAACAAAACTAAAATTAGAGATTCTTCGATATTGATTACGAGTTACGTTAAGAAGTTATTATGAAAATCGTTACGAAACGAACACACATGGCCTTAAGGCCTTAGTTATAAGTCATTTAGAAGGTCTTAGAACACAACAAGTGATTAGTAACTTAAGAGTGTGTAATACAACCGAGTTATTCGGTTTTGAGCTAATTCCATACACAAATCTCGGCTGATTACTGAATTACGCTAAACTTGATCCCTAGTACACGGGATCACGAGACTATTAGGTGATATCTGATCGGTTTAAGATTACTGCAACCAAACGACTACAGTTGATCTTATTTTCGCAGTAAAATTCGTTGTACTACAAAGCAATATTACAGGCGTGAAAAGTCTATTTGCTAAGTAAAAGTACGTTTTTTGGGCTCAAATATTATTTATCACCAATGTTACGGCTTCCAAAAGTATACCCCACAGCAATAATTATAGATCTGATAAATTTGCACTTTAGCAGACGTGTAGCCTCCGAGCAGACATCTGTCAGTTGGCTGCTAGCTGATTTAACGTTTCCACGGAGTGGGCCTGCATTCAGGTGCTTCATTATTATTGACTTGGTGTCCCTTGAAAGGGGTTAACTAAGTCTAGGACCAGTTTGAAAAGAGACAAGCACTTACAGTTATGTCGATACTAGCTTGTATCGTAAAGAAATCACGAACATATCCGGTGCCACATATTAATATTGGTTTGCAGTGTAGTAACTACCTGTGCAGCAATATTGTACTAAGATAGTTGTGTTGTTTACCTGGGCATAGACTAGTGGACTGGTAGACACGCCGCTGATGTCCGGCAACCACACACTTAGTCGAGGTTATGTTCGGCGGACGACGCGCGCAAACCAACTGACGCTAGGCGAGGTCGCCGCGTGGCGCCTGCCTCGTTATCGCCCCGCCCCCTTCCCCTCCCTCCCCCTCCACCTAACTGATCGTCGTCAATCCCTTCCAGCCAGACTCTCGCCGATATGACACCTCAACAATGTCGCGTCGACGCGCGACACCTTTCGCGATTGTCGACTGCTTCAGCTACAGAAGAACGTTATGTGCAACATCCGAAGAGAACTTAATATAGCTAGAGACACTGGTAAATCGCGGGAAAAGTTTAGTATTTGTTTGCTAGGTTCCAACATGCTGTATATAACATTGAATGTTTCGTATTGATACTGGCTATGGTCTATTTGAAGCATTGTTTCCCTCTTCAACAAACCTTGTTAGATCGGTACAGCTTGAACACACAGCGTGCGTGATTTGTCACAAAACGGTTCACACGTATCACTGCAGTTTATTGGAGACTATCGTAAAAACTTTCGCGATTTTCCAGTTTCTCTAAATATAGCGTATATTAAAAGAACGGAATATCAAATGTCCCAAACGAATGTTATGTACGGTGTCCCAAGAGAATGTTATAAACAACGTCTCAAAATATCTTTACAACCGTATCCCTTCAATAATGTATCATAATGCCCCGAATTAGTGTAGTATGGGTCACAAAAGAAGGAAATATAAGATGATCGAAAACAGTGGTATATACGACGTGTCAACAGAACTGTATTAATTCTTAGAGACACTGGATAACCGCGAAAATGTTTAGCATAGTCTCCAATAAACTATAGTTTATTAACCGTGACATGTGTGAAAAGTTTTGGGGCACATCACATCCGCTGTGTGCCCAAGCTGTGCAGTTCTAACTGGGCCTGTTGAAGAGAGAAACAATGCTTCAAATAAACGATAGAACGATAGACAATATAGACAGAAAACATTCAGTGTTATATACAGCATGTTGGAAACTAGCAAAAAGTCAACTATTCCCGCGATTTTCCAGTGTCTCTATAAATGGTGCCCTAAAAGATTGTAACATAAGCTATCCCAAAAATCATAAAACAGGGCGTTCCAAAATAACTTTAAGCTGTCCGAAAAGAACGCAATAAAAGTTGTCCAAATTCTATAGTATAATATGTAGTCCATAAATAACGTTCAATAGATGTTTGCAGGCTTTAGGCTTTCGCAGACATTGTCGGGGTTGAGACAAGTAGTGAATAACATTATATACGCTAAGAAATTAATGTAGGATATCTTTATGTACCACAAATGCAAATCATAAAAGTACCCAATCGAAGTAACAGGACTAACGCCAAACAGTACTCACATAACAATTCAACTATAATGATATAAAATTATAAAAAATTTATAAAACGAATTTCTAGCCTATTTCCAAGGGAAAAATTAAACTTGGGAGATCTCCTTCTTTTCTGTGTATCTGTGTATGTGTGTGTCTCTTAAACATTTTTGAACTAGTGGACCGAATTTCATCAAACTTTGTACACATATATTACTTCGTAATCGGACTTGCTTCTATGCCCTTTCCGTATTTTCCAAATGACAGCCATTTAAAAATTTTTTTCGATAAAATTAGATATCTACGAAATCGTATTTTATAATTTCAACAAGCTCGGTACAACTAAAGAACCTAGTAAATTGTGTTGACTTTTATCTATTTCATTCATGGAGTAGGCCTATATAATTTCAAAATTGCGGCATTTTAAAATTTTTTTTATCATAATTTGACATAAGGGAACATTTCATCGAATTTCATTAAACACGGTGTAAATATGCCGCATACACAGCTGGGTTTTAAATTTCATTAAACTTAGTACACATATATTACTTAGCAAGCTGACTTAAGGGGACCGCCTCGTGGCACATGTGCTTGTGTGAGTGAGGTATGGTGCTAAGGGCGACGTCGTATGGGCCATACAACGGTGCGTCGCCTCTACGCTTAAGGCGTGCAGTCTTCGCGAAAAAACAAATTTCCTATGGGACTTTAAGTGGTGACCCTATTGTTTTATTTACGAAATCACTTTACTAAAGTCCAGTGCACTACCCTTAAGTGGTTTCACATGTATTCAGCTAGTATATTTTCCGCTATAGCAGACTGAAAATCCCGTTTTGACCCATTTTGACGTGCCCTAAAAGGAGATTTCTAATACGTGTATTGTCTTGAAAGTACTTAAGGGCAGTCGTCTGAAGTGTGTGTTCTTTTCGTACAGAAACGGCGTGAACACACGTGTATTAGTACAACTTTTTCTTCAAACACGCTGCAGTGTGCTTTTATGGCAACGAGGCGGGCCCCTTAACTTTCGGGTATTTCGTTTATTCTAATTTTTTCCGAACTTCATCAAAATTGATACACATGTTATTTATTACGTCGACCTTACGTTTATTTATTCATTACGTATTCGAATTTCAAAAATGGAGGCGGTTTGAACATATTTTTATCGTACGAGTTATCCAAGGAACCATTTTTCAAACGACTTCCTCATACTTGGTTTTATGATTTTTGTTCACGTCCTATTCGTAATTTCAAAATGTCGACCATGCGATTATTATTATAACTACATGTGACATGTAAGGAACCATTTTTCAGAATTTCTATCAACTCAGTACTATACCTAATAGTAGGCCTACTTATTAGGTTAAATTTAATTTTATGTGTTTTGTTTATGCAGTTTACATATTATCATAGTGGGTAAAATTGTAACATTTTTAGATCACACGAGATAAATGAATAAACATATTTTAGAATTTCATCAAAATTGGTACACATATATTTCAAAATAATGTGACACGAATTGTGCGAATTTAGTTTACGATGTGTAAATAGTTACATAGCTCATAGCTAGTAGCGGAATTTTAAACGAAATTTTTTATAACATCAGATCTATAAAAGAACCATTAAGCAGAATTTTATCTAACTCCATATGTACGTATATTACCAAAGACAGCAACTTCAAGTATTATGTATTTTATTCATACCGTATTAATTTTTTAAAAACTATTATCATTCAGTTTTTTAAAGACATATAGCCTAGCTATTATCTGAGGACCGATTTCCAAAGATTCTTCAATGCTAAGTAAGATAACGTGTTTTCATGTTGTTTGTGTCATTGTATTCGTAATACATACCACCCAATTTCGAAGATTTCACGACATGAACACACAATTTCTAATTAATACGTGTTGTTGTAAAACTGTTATTTTAGTTATATGTTTTACATATGATTTCATTGTGGTTGGATGGCTGTAGCCAGAGGTGGGCACTTTATACTGAAACTAGTATGTGATTAAGTTAAGGGTGAGGGTTACTGTTTAATGAGATATATTAACATAATTATGGTGACTTTACTCTACATAGTTAGTTACAAAATACTACACGGATGTACTACATAATTTAGATTGGAGAGGAGCAGCTGTTTAAATATTTATGTTGGTCTACTTTGATGATGGGTAACTCTTTGGACACCTTAGACCTCACCGTTAGCATGATGCCGGAGGCTGATGATGATTGTGTCGGCTATCGACGGACGGCGTCACGTCGTGGGTCTCGACCCAGGGCCATCCTGGCGAGCTGGTGACGGCTGGAAGACTTGAAGGAGACAGACCCCGTTTCCCCCCGATACATTGCATTATATTAACATACTTCAGTGCAGGTGGGGAGAATCGCTGAGGCCCTTGTCTTGTGCAACCCCTGACTGCCGTCGTCGCTAGCCCTTCCTCCAGGCGAGGCTCTTGGTAATCGTAACAGTGTCAGTAATTGCAGGACCGATAGAATGCAAATGTAATATTTGTAAACTTCATTAACATACCATTTTTGTGGATTTAGGTCCAATGTGTTTCAAAATTGCACAAGAACAATCAAAGTTACAATAAACTATCATTCCTAGACGTACGTAAACGATTTCCACTTTCAGGGTTAGTTTGCACCTACTTTGAGGAAAGTAGGCTTACCAGTTATACTGGAAACTTCTTGTTGATTCTGAGAATATTGGCACAATAACTGAATCGGTATTTTCAAAAACAACACATGCCATGGTAACTAAATTTTACTGGAACAAGAAAAAAACTATTTAATCTGAACTAGTGTGCGCGGCTGATGGGAAGAGCCCTGTCAGGAATGCGGCCGGGTAGGGATGCGGTGACGTCACGAGGGTCAGCGAGGCAAAAGAGCGTACGCTACTACGCAAAGTGAAAACATTTACTGTACCTTACAGACACGATGATGTTTCCTAGCACCGCAAAATAGAGATTTATGGAAACCGGAACTTTGGGACTTTTACAACTTTACATAATATCAATGTATCGTATTTCTGATTACACATTTATCGAAATCATACACAATTATGGTAGTGTATTTCATTTCCGCCAAGCATCGCGATTTTTTTTACCAGGTTTAGATAATGAACTGTTAGTGTCTGCTACATTTCGTATTTGGTTAACATTATTTATTCATTTTCCCGTTTCTGGCTTGCACCTACGAAATAGCGGCACGGCGTGTTGCTTGGCTCAAAGGAAATGCTAAGCTACTTTCATTGTTTTTTTGCCACATTTCTTAATAGCCATGCTTATGATTTCGCGTCCTACACTCTGTATTACTTTTCTCTTTTCAGTTTCGCTAGAAAACATTAATGAAATAAAAATTACTGTTAATAACTGCCAATTGATGAAAGTTACCCACAAAGACACCAGTAATTTTAATTACATTTGTAATACAATTTAGATACTCTACCCTAAACAAATATTTACATTCGAGTGTGATATGAACGCATCGCATGTTTAGAATCAACCTCGACGTGTAAAGAAGAGGACGAATGTTTGCGCGCATGACTTCACAATGCTGTGGCTACAAGGAAACAGCAGCAGCTCCTGCCTTGTTTTCAAAGAACCCGACAACCACCACCCCTACCTCCCCTTACCCTTGTCTAGGGCTCTTCCCATTAGTCATGGACAGTACAACCATGAAACAAGCAAATAGGTGGTCTGGGTATATATTAAGACCGCTAATGCGCGTGTAATTCACAATAAGTAAACGATACACACGATACGTTATTTTTAATAAATAAATAATATCTATGACATGTGCTTTTTAATTTACTATAAATAATAAAGAGTATTCTAATGGAATGGCAAGGAGAAGCTTGAAAATACACCCCACTTAACTTGCCTGATAAACAATAATTCACTTTTTAATGAAATTCACTGACATAATAACTACCAAAAAAGTCACAATTCTTAAATGTAACTACTTATTTACAGGAATTAAACACATTTCGCAAATACCAACAAACTCTTTATTAGAGGACTACAACCGTATGGAGACAATATCATAACAAACAACTTTTATAGGATGGAATAAAAAAACATTTTTCATCTGCCGTAACTTTATTTTCGTCGTCTAAGTTTGCCTGGAACAATATATTATCTTATCCATTTTCAAACATTGAATCAAAAGTAAATCTATCGTCCAACCAACAGAAACATGTACGCCGTATCATCAGACGATTTGCTTCTACTTGCTCTGAGGAGGAGATAAAAGAGCATGCATGCTCTCTTTGACCTGGGTGCATGTTGACCTGATGAGTAAAACATCCAGTAATATCTTGTTTCTTGAGAGTAGAACGCCTAGGAGCGACTTAGAAGTTGCAAGAGCACAAAGAGTCTCCAATTCAAGATCGAGTAAAACAAACCTCACGATCATGACCACGGTCGTAAAAGAACAGGTATGGACACTCGCCTGGAAACTTGACCCCCTTGTTGTTTGGCTGTAGTTCACCAAGTTACCGAGAATATTGTGTTTTATTGGCGCTGATGTTACGGCGGTCCGACTAAACTCTGTCCACTTCCTTTCCTCTAAGATAAACAATTGATCAAAACGTATTTTTTTTTATCAATTTATGAAATACTTTCTTCAGTCACAAATTTAAGAAACGGCTCCAGCAATCTTTATTTACTTTATAAATTTAACAATGGCAAAAAGTGGACGGAGTTTGAGTCCGACCGCCCGGAAAACAGCGCCAAAAAGTAGGACATTCTCGGTAACTTGACGAACTACAGCCAAACAACAAGGGGGTCAAGCAAAATACATTGTTAGATAGGCGAGTGTCCAGACCTGTTCTTCTACGACCGTGATCATAACCATAGATACACTCACACAGATATATTCATGCTACAACGTGTTTTGCACTCCAAGTGTGTCAACTATCGCACGACCATGGTCATACAGTACCATTATCTCGATATATCAACAAAGTGGCGGTAAACAACAGTGCCGGCAGGAAAAGTTCCAAGTCTACCTAATTACAAAACTGTACATATCCCTGTGTCTTAAGTTAATCCGCGTTTGTTTACATGTTAATGTTTCTTTCAGCGTTTCGGGGATGTTGCATTAGTAATTTTGACTTTCGTAATGGAAATAAACTAAAAACAAAACCGGACAGATCATTGTGTAAACAGGGATATCGTGAAGTGGCTCTGTGTTGCGAAGAGTAGGAACACAAATTTAAATTCAAATTGCATAGGCAAATAAACTGAATTGGACCATATAATATTTGTAAAAAACTGTATGAATTTCTACACGCACAGAAAGGGACTGAATTAGCTGGAAAAATTTTTAAATATCGAAAACTGAAAGAAAATGTTATTATCAATAGTTTTAAAAAATACGAGGCTGTTATATGGTCTGATAATGAAAAATAATTAATTATTATTCATATTTTAAATTAAGTACCATAGCAAACATTGAAAATATAGAAAAAATTATACAAATCAAGCAAAAACAATCCTGCTTGGGTAACAATAATAATTTTTATAGTAATACACAAACATTTTTTTGACTAAAAATTTTTTATCACCGCTTTTAACTCATTTTTACACCGCTTCGATGTTTTAAAGTTAAATTTTTGCAAACACCGAAATCGGCAATTAGAATTGACCGTTTTTAGCCGCTCGCATGACCGCAGCACACTCCATAGGTGACATGATTTGGCATTGCACATGAGATGAATATTTGTATACATGTAGGTGAACATTTCATCACATGGTAAGCACTTCCAAACATCAGTGGGATGTACCTCATGTGAATTAACATGTCTAGAGAAAGATGTGTTTCTAAAAGCTCACAAATGTACTGATTTTTTCTTTGGTTCAACACAACATACTTTACTTGTAGAAAAACCGGAAACTCATTCCGAACCTCAGAAAGTATTGCATTTTCACTGCAGTATTTTCTACCTTTAACATTAACCCAAGAGACTACAAAAAATTATGTTTCCAAGATTTATGAATACAGCCACAAAACCATAAATCTTGTGAGTTACAATGTAATTACCTGGTCCTACGCCACGGTCATCAGAAAGACCTTTCTGAGAAAAGAAACGAAAACTTAGCTGGAGATCTTTTTTTTTTAATTCTGAAGTATAAGGCATATTTCGGCGTGAATATACATTATTTGCATTATATTTTTTAGAATTCTGTGTTCTGCGTCATACCTCATTCACCAAATGTTGGTAACTGCTACTACACTGTAAATAATACTAGGAAAGAGTATGGTACGTTTCTAGCTGACATTATGACTGGTAACATTATCATTAATTTCACTCATGTAAAAATAAAATTCCAAGAACTCCTTGTCATCTGGAATCAAATCTCCTACCAGCAAACCAAAATAGTGAACAAAACAGAGCATTTCGGATGCTGGCATAACAACTTTGAAAAACAGAGTAAAAAATTGTAGCAGTTTGTTTGTTTCCTATTTCTATACCACCATAGAAAAAAACTGAAGTCGAGTATTCAAAACAGCAATACTAAAAAGCAACTGTACGAAATGATTAACAATTTTGCGCATGCATAACGACAAACCAGTAGTATATTTAGGGGCAATTTGGAACAAGGGGATGGGGGATTGGATTGTCGGATTAGATGATGACGTCACCGCCGCCATATTAGATGACATCACAGTCGCCATCTTGGATGACGTCACGTCCGCCATCTTGGATGATGTTTTGCCCGCCATATTGGATAAGATCACTAAACATTTTCCAAAATTTCCAAAATGTTCAATTTTTCAAAATCTTCAAAAATTAAATATATATATATATATTCCCACTATCTCGTTTCTGGCGTCCATCTTGTTCCACAATACCCGCTTTCAATTGTTTTACTTACATGTAAGCAAACCTTCTTGAAGAGGTTTTCTCAATGTTTTCCAAATTTAATTCTACATCACATTTCAACCTAACCCCACCCATACCTCACAACGAAAAAAAAATCCAAGGGCTTTCCTCAGATTCTAACCATTTTTTTTTTTTTCATTTTACATTCCAACCTAACGACAACTGTATCTCCTAACAAAATAATATTGTATATATATTTTTAGAAAACTTAATTTTGGAAAAAAACTATATCACACACGGACGAGTTCCCCGTCCTTCCCCAAACTAATAAATTAAACTCGACTCATATCCTAGTTATTCACCAATGATTTCCAATAAATCCAATCAAACAAAATATAGGGAGTTTCTCCATGTCTTCAGATTTTTCGATGATATATTCCTACCAAATTCCACTCATACCTCATACAGAATAAAATTTTAAAGGTTTCATCAAAGTCTTCCGAAAATTTTTCTATTTTACATTCCTACCAAGCCCCACGCATACCTCGTAAAATAAAATATATTTCATAGTAAAATTAATTTAAGTAAATAACAATAACACGAGCTAATAACATGACCCCGACTCCTGTACCAGCTGTCCACAAACGATTTCCAATAAATCCAAATAAAATTAATGGGTTTTCTCCGAGTCTTCGGAATTTTTTTCCATACTACATTCCTATCAAACACCGGAAACGAAAAATCTATTCTAGGAAAATTAATTTAACTAAACGGCTATAAAGCTCCCCAACAACTTCCTGAAGCTAATAATTAAAACCTGCCCTTATTTCTAGCTATACCTTAACTATTCCCAATAAAATAAATTAAAATTAAACAAACTATGTGGGGTTTCTGCAGGTCTTCCGAAAAATTATAAAGTTTACAATTCAACAAAACCCAACTCATACGACAAAACAAAAACACTTGTTTCAATTAAATTAAATAAAACACCAACATTTCATACACAATTGCCACTAGCACATTGGCTCCACACCCTTCCCCAAGTTAATAACATAAACCCAACTCCTATCCTAGCTATCCCCAAACAATTTCCAATAAATACAATCAAATAAAATCTAGGGCTTTTCTCCGAGTTTACTGAAAATGTTTGGATTTTTCGTTCATAACATACCCCACTCGCATCGCAAAATGTAAACGCTTTTTTTAGTAACGTTAATTAAAATAAATAATTATATCAAACCTGGACAAGCCCCCTTATATAGTCTACCACTTCCTCTAGCTATACCAGAACGATTCCCAACTGATCGAATAAAATTATAAATACACACATTCTCCGAGTTTTCCAAAAAATTGTCGATTTTGCATTACAATCTAAATCTACTCATACCTAATAAAACATAACATAACTTTTTTTAAATTAAATTGAAAATTAACCAATGAGATGTACCCAGAAGGTCTTCTTTAGTTTTATATATATATATATATATATATATATATATATATATATATATATATATTATACATTGTAATATGTCATAGTTGTAAGAGTATTTTTAAAAAGTCCTTAAATATCCTTTAGCAATGTAGGACTCATCGAGATGAACAAAAAAATTCAGTTCTGGCACATGTGACACTGAGACACACAGAATATAATTTTTGACGTGCATTCCTATCCTTGCCAGCGTTAGGGCTGCCGGACAGACACCGCTCTTAATTACGTGCAGATGAGAGTATTATGGCGTAAACTGATGTTATTGACTTGGCTCATAAAGACCTGATAAAACATGGCGTGTGGGCTCTAAAGATGTCACATTTACCCGTTTACATTACAGCAACCTACCATATACAATCTTTGCGATTGAGCGATGTATCGATAAGTAACATTTGTGACGTGGCGCGAAAATCACTGCAAAGGACGATATTATCTGTGTGATGTATTTAAAACTTGAGATACGGGTAACCTAACCATAACCAAAATAATTACGCTGGAGTTGTAATGAAACTACGTAATTTTTTGGATTATTGAACTATATTTAATGTGCCGATACTTGCGTAGTCGATATTTTCACTATCGACGTTTGTAATGTAATAATACTGATAGTAGAAATATCACTATCTACAACATGCTAGGGGACCGCGGTGGCCGAGGGGTCAGAGCTTTCTCCTCCCAACAAAGCGATCGATTCCCGGCGGGTTCAGATCCCGGATTTTCGCATGTGGGAATCGTGCCAGACGATGCCGTTGTTTGGCGGGTTTTCTTGGGGATCTCCCGTTACCCCTGCCCTTTCATTCCGGTGCTGCTCCATACTCACCTCGTATCACCTCTCAACAGCGCTAAGGACCTCGATGTTAAGCGCTGACCAAACTCTATCTCACTCTCAACATGCTACTACGTACTGCCGTTGATCTTCAATTGTTTATCAGAGATTAGCAGGAGGACTGCTGAGCATTTATAAATGTCTGCTTCGGACAGTTAATTATTCTTTGTGACTTTACAAAGAATGTTCTTAGAAACAAAATTTGTAAATTAATTATTTGTAGAACAACAAAAATTTTTGTTATGAAAAATTCACAGTAAGCCACATTATTGTAACATTACAATACATATCACTGTATATATGCATTTGTAATTGGGGAAAATTAAAAGTCAGTGTGTGTTTCTTTTATTTTCCACATATCATGGAAGTGAACTTATTTGTACAACTATGTTGAAGAAAATGTTTTCCCAAGATATAATTCCAATAAGAATGTATGTGATCGCACTAGACTACGTGTTAAGACTTGTCGACTTATCCCAAGCCATTTTAGTTTTCGTTCTGTTAGTTTATTTATATTTTCCTTTTTATTTAATTTAAGTACAAATAAATTATATTACTGTGTTAATTTTATAGCAACTCAGTTATTTGTATATTCTTATCATTACAGCAAAATGTATTATAGAGATAATTATTTGAATACATTTTTAACATTTTTCGACGAATGCACAATTTTTGTGGACCACAAGTTATCCTAAATTTTGTACAAGACAGTTCTTGTAACTTTACAAACAAATGACTTAGCAAAGAATTTCGATGTTATTTTACGAAGGGTTTGTGAAATTACAAAAAATTAATTTGTAGTTTTTACAGAAAATGCTATAGCACACAGCGATGACTAGGCGTTCTCGGCGAACTGCGTGAACCTTCCACTGTGATCCGACCCGCGTGTAGATAGACGACCTCCTAGTTGTAACGAGGACAATGACAGGTCAAGGTCGCGGTGTGACCTCGGCTTGTCTGTGTCCGGTCAGGGATGTGCCACGCTGATCACGAGATCACGAGCGTATTCACTGTCCACAGTTCACTGACAAGCTATTACAGGTTTAGTCTTTGACACTTTCTTGTGTCTACTTAAGTTACGGAGTTATTTTCACTCTCGCTGACTGATTTATTTTCTGAATCGAACCGCCAATATCTCTTTCACAATGCTGCTATTTTAAGGCCGCCAAAGTGTGATAATTATATAGGGATTTTAAAAAGGCATTTTATAGACTGTATAATTGAGGAATGTTTGTGGGAAACGATAAAAGTACCAAACAGTATGTAATATCAGGAAATAAAGTAAAACTGTCACAAATTATTTTATAATTCGAATGCTGTGTTACATTTATTTGCAGGATTGTATGTGTGAAAAGATCTGTTACAGAAAAATATTAGAAAAATTTTACTTCAAATGGCAAGAGTAATGGAGTTTCACCAAGTGCATTCCATGGACGTTTGTTTCAGCTGAACAATGCATTATTGGTACTTATATCACTTCCTACGGTTTTAGCAACAGGACATACAATTATTTCAATGGATAACCTTAAAATGTGATTTTCTGGCACTTATATCGTTTCCCACAAACACTCCTGAATTGTTTTCATTATATTTTTATTGAAAATGTTCAACTTTTATTTTATTCTCATTACAGAACATCAAGTCAAAATTTGCCTGTTACTAGCGTAAACCAATGAATTTATTGAAATAAAATAATTTGCAGCGACGTAACATATGCGACGCCCATCTCTGATAAATCTTTACGTGTCTTACTAATTGTTATTGGAGATATTGTTGCGAGAGTAAATAAAAGTCAGTCAGTCCTATTTTTGACGGATAGAAAGTTGTCACCGTCCTGTCCTAGCGTGGATATATCGGCCCTGTTTAAATTCCGCCCACACGACTGGTCCATCTCGCGTCACGCGAATCGGCCCTGGCGGTAACACCCCAGGTCTCTCGCCGTTCGTGACTCTACTGCACCCTAATGCGTCTTGACGCCCGGTGGTAACACCCCGGTCCATCGTCCTCACACGTCTCCCGACGTCTCTCTCTGACGTTCAACTCCTCTCATGGTGCTCCTATTTGGCGCTAAAACCCCCGCCACTTGTCCTGCAGGCTTTGGCTCCCTTGGGCCAATCAGGAGCCAGCTTTTCAAAACAGCCCCACCCCTCGAGGAGAGTAAGTTCTTGCCATTGCAGAATTTATTTCATTTTCATGTTAATATTCTCTCATTACACTTGACAATAATTATCACTGAGACTCCTAAATCCTAATGTGCCTTATATGCTACTTACTATTATAATAATTAACATTTGTATCTTACTTTGTACAGGTGGCACTCTCCCCTCTCCAACAACAGCTAAGGGGTTACAAGTGGGGTGGGGGTGAGGAGCCAGGCTGCCTTCCAGAAGCTGCACCTGCTCTCCATAGAAACGAAACATACACATTTTAGTTTTATTTACATATAAACAGTAACGTTGTCTATTGCTTTCTCATTATAGTTCCATCGGCTTTGTGACATGATGCCGAGGAGAATGAATGGTCGCATGACCGGTTAATACTGATATCCAGAAATTATCCTAATTAATTATTATTGCTGTTGATACGTGGTAATGGCAATCACTGTGCACGTCACACATATCACAGTAACAACATTTTTATTTTTTTAATTTTTTTTTAATTTGTAAAATATTAAAGTTTTCTACTTGATTTAAAACAGAATGATAATTAAATCATTAGTGCAGATAACAAAACTTAAATTAATTAGTAGAGATGTAAAATTTTTAATTTTCCATCATTTCACTCAACGTTTTTGTGCGTCTATGTCTGACAAATGTAGAGGCAACTAAGAGTGATCCAGGCACGTATATCACGCCCCAACCCTAGCCTCGCAGCAGCGCAAGACAGCAAACGTGTGTAGGCCTACAGTTTTCTAGCCCATAGCGCACATACTTAAAACTTCCGGTATTCAACACACCATTTTACAGCATAATACAAAGAACGATGTGTGTGTTGTATGTGAATACACCTTGTCATTTGAAGAGTCTACTGTGTGACGTTCACGTCTAGCAACCATCACGAAAACGCCATTTTCGGTCATTTTTTGTTACAAGAAATAAGGTTTAGAGTGTGTGAGATGAAATCGGAAAAGAATCCATATTTTACTGAAAATAAACTGATATAGCAAAGTTGTAATTTATATGTCGCTTCATTGATTGAAATAAAGAAAGAAAATATTCTGGGAATCCTTGCACCACTATGGGACTTTGAATTTTGAAGTGATATGTGATAGGAAATCATTCCCTTCTTAACATCAGCGTTATGGCATAACTGGCTATTCGTCGTGCGAGTCGCTGCAGCAGTGTTTCTTTGTTGACGTAGTCTACAGTTTTGTAAGTGTACAACATGTGACATTGTAAATGTGTGGTTAGTAAAGTGTAGGTATTAAAATATTAAAACATTTTACTCTACTAATTAACAGCATTTGTATTATGGAAACATATCTGTCAAATATTGTTTTATCGAGTTTCAGAATGCTCTTGTGTCTGTAAGATTAAAAAGGAAACATTCCTTCAACTATGGATGCATACTTTCTGTACATGAAAGGTATTGTGTTTTTCAGGTAATGTTCCTTTACTTCAAATCATAACAAACTAATGTCTAACTGTAAGTTTTCCTATTCAACCTATAGTTTAGTGTCAAAATAGTTTTTTCCTGTTTTCTTGATAGTTGGAGAAAGTGGAATATTTCCTTCTTCATCTCACCCATTCAACTGAGGAATTGATGTTCGTATACATACGTGTTACATTATGTTAGTGATATTTCTAAGCAGACATCATTCTTACATGATGAACACTTATAATAAATAACATCCAATAGCTGAAGCCCCTCTCCGCTCCTTTCAGTGGCGTGAATGCGCTGTCACCGTAAACTGACCACCTTAAAGTGATCGGATGGTACGTGCCTTAAATGTGCTGGTGTGTTCGTTAAGCCGTTTGTTTTGCTAACAGATCTTTACTTGGAGTGGTAACGAATAACCAACAGTTTAGATTTGCATTGAAGGTTTACTGAAAGTTATGGATTCGGTGTGAATTAACGTTTTATGTTTAAGTATTTGGATTCGTGATTGATACATGGTTTTGACAACTAAACATTGGAAATTACGTCATTTATTCAACAGAAAAAAAAAACAACTGACGGCCACATGCACACTAGAGTTCATAATAACGTTCAGTTCAACACATTCGGCAGCCATGTTCACTCGCGTTTAGAACTAAGCGTGGTTGCGATGTTACGATTCTTAACCGTGAATTTTGTAACGTCAAAAAATTAGAAACTGAAGATTACCGAATTTATTTAATATTACATCTCCAATCAACATTCGTGACACCTAACTACAATGATGTTGTGCGTGTACAACTAATATAAATAATTTAAACCTAACAAGAATATTTTATTCATCGAGTTCAAAATGTCGCACTCAAAATGGCAGCTATATATGATACTCAGCTCTATACTCGCAGTTGTCAATACGACTGCAACAGAGAAGACAACGTATTATTAGGAAATACACGTGACATTAGTTTACTTCAAACGAGGAAAGAATGCTATAGAAACATGTTTGGAGCTCGTGTAACAGTTGAATAAAGTTGAATATGTTTTTGTGAAGTAGTCGAGTGTTTAGCTGACTACCCTACATATCAATATAATTGTATACAAATCTCGTATATGGTGAGCAAGAAATCAACTTTGTGGAAAGATCCATTATTTGATATAAGATAGGATGTACGTTAAACATGCAGCTGAAAGAAAATATTAAGGATTTTGCGATTATATTTAAACTATCGAATACAGCAATAGATATCCAAAAGTGAATTTTTTGTCACTTGGACGATAATATGACGTTTTACCCTGGGGCGTCATTTAGGAGGGGGGGCACATGGGGGCAAAGGCTCCCCCCCTGTATTAAGAATTGTAACTGTATAAAATATATTTTTTGTATTGTGTTATTTAAATAATGCTAACTTATGCACATAAAACTGATGTTTTATTATTAAAGTTTCTAATTTATACGTACTTTATTAATAGAAGAGGCAACAAGGTCACTGTCGCCGAAAAAAAATCTTACCCAGCCCCCCCTCCCAAAAAAAAACCCTGAAATGACGCCCCTGGTTTTACCCCACTATATTTAAAATTTATTCGTCTTTAAATAAAATAGATGTGCTAAAATACGGTCGTATGTAAATTTGAGCCGATCACGTCTCTTGATGTGAACATTGCTGCCTATCCGAACTTGGTTAAATGGACGTGCTAATCACCTTAATTGAAGACATCGACGAACTTGATACATTGTTGCTGTTCCACGCACGCACGAATGGATATAAACTGTGGTACTTCAATTATGGCTAAGCTGCTCAAATTGCCTAAATTAGCATTGGAAATTTAACTTAAATTTCACGCCGACCAGCACAACCTTCTGCTGCCACGAAGCTGGTTCAACTGAACTGAAACTAGAGAAGCCAGCACTGCTCCCACCTACGTCAGCAGTGACGTCAGTGGTGTCAGTTATGACGTGGTTGGGTTCTGGAAGTCACATGGGCTGTCTCTCGCCGAGAGCTTCTGATTTTACGTTTATATGGGGTTGGCAGAACTGTTTATAGTAGTTAGCGGCACCGTAGTATAGAGGGCGTTTGTTACGTTCATTTTATGTAATGAAAAATGTCATTGGACAGTGATATTTAAGCGAAGGAACTAATTTTCTCCTATAAATAGACGTCCTTGTGGTTCGAATGAGACACTAGGACTCCTCGGGCGTAAAGATGTTATTCAATGCAATAGTTAAGTAGATGTTTGCTTCAAAACTACTTGTTTTTATTGTATGTATTGATAAAAGTAGGGTATAAGTATTTGAGCTCTTGAAATATACTGAGATGGCTACAGTTTGTATCTAGGACAAAAAAAAATATGGCAGTATTCAGGGCATCATTAATAATGTTTTGTGTTTGGAAATTTTCGCATACAGTCGCTTGGCTAACATTTTTGTATGTAACATTTTTATTTTAATGTATTAATTTTTCTAACGGTTTTGCAACGGTGCTAAGTTTGTTTTTCTGTAGGACATTGAATGTAATCCTTAAATATAAATTGTTTTTGTGACATGATTCAAAGAACTTAGGACTTTTCATAGATGATGGTTTTTGTGGGTAAAGCTGCAATCAAATTAGGTCCTTTCTACCACTGTAATGCCAAAAATGTTAATCCTTTTAGGCGTTTTCATGAGGCAACTGTCATTGCTATGTGGAAAACGGTGGTGACAGACTTTCGCGTGGCATCTTTGGTGGTGTCCAGACTGAAGGGGTTTTCGGGTGTTCCCTTGGGATGCCACCAGAGGGCGTTGCAGATCTTGACCGTAACATTGAATTTAAGTTTACTGTATGTTTATATGAAAAGTCGTGTGTGAAACAACAACAAAGGGCAACTTAAGCAAAATACCGCCAGGCCAACCGTTTTTATTAAAACAGTGGTGGAATATTAGGAGTGTGGCTCGAAGAGTCGTTACCCAATGCCTTGAGAGGTATGCAACTCGTCTGACAATGTAACTATTGAGGCCTTCGGTGCAGTCAAACGGCCATATTGCTTACCTTCCACCGACTTAATACAAATTCGATTCACAGTGTGGTTAACACAGGCAGTCCCACGTGGGAATCGTGCCGTACGAATTCGATGTTCTGAGAGTTTTCGTGTATCCTACCATTTTATACCGACGCTGCTTCGTACTCAAGATATGACAACACTGCAATCAAGTAGCAAGAGCACTTCTCTTCCAACAAGGTAGTTCGTGATTGATCCCAGTGGAAGGTATGTGTTAGACGATAGTAATATCCTTAGTAAAATACTTTCCGTTCAACAATTTTCCAAAAATATTAATAATAAATAAATAATCATGGAAATATTCCCATGTCGACGACGTCTTGTCTGTTTCAGAAAATAGAGCAAGATGTTACATTGTACAAGTGGATACGGAGTACCCTGCGAGCCTGCATGAGCAAGGTAAATAGATACCATTTCTGTCTGCTAACCAGTCCCTACTAGGCACAGGAACGGAGTAACTACTGACCTCACTCTAAGGTAGAACTAACTAGGTCATGCACTACAGCAACCTGAAGAAGGCGCTAGAACACAATCTGATGCTGAAGAATGTTTACAATGTGCTACAGTTTGACCAGTCTGCGTGGCTGAAGACCTTAATCGATATAAATACATCGAAAACGTAGGCAGCAAACAATAGTTTCGAAAATATGTATTCCTCTTCTAACTGTCCAATAATAAAAATTTCTGAAAACTGATTGAAAAAAAAAAAGTCTGATAACTGATCTGGTATGTAATACGAAAATAATAAAAAATTTCTTAGAGAAACGTACATTTCTGGACAGACCCATCTACACTGAAAACATATCAATCGTATATTAGCGACATGAAATAATCCTCTTAGACGAGCAAACATATGTGTAGGGTTCGCATTACTAGATATAAGAACCAAATGTACAGGTTTCACTATGACACAGTGAAGACACGGTACGGTGATGACCTGGAATATTTGTACACGGACTTTGACAGCTTCGTTTATGATGTACGGACAAACAACTTTTACCATTATTTGTATGTGGATGTAAAATTTTCAGAATTGTTTGACACTACCACTCGCCAATAAACATGCATGTTATTGGCAAGAAGAATCCAATGGAGACGTGTGGACTGTATTTGTGGAACTCAGTGTATGAATATGACATCACCCAGGTTTAATTAATGCATTTGTAAAGATGTAACTACCAAGCAAAACTTAAGTAGTGCTATATAGTATTATCGACTAAACCTTGTAATGTTACGATATCAGTTGGGAACCGCGATTGGCTAAGTAGCTTTAGCACTCGCCTCCCACAAAGGCAATCCGGGTTTGATAACCGGCGGGGTCTGTCCCCGGAGTTTCGTATGTGGGAATCATGTCGGACAATGTCGCTGGTCGCCGGGCTTTCTCGGGGATCTCTCGTTCCCTATGCCCTTTCATTCCGACGCTACTCCTTGCCTCATGTCACCCCTCACCAGCGCCATTGATACTCAACATTAGCGCTGAAAAGCCTAGATGTTACGTGCAGAGCAATTATATTCACGCTATGAATTAACGCATCTCGTGAACTTACGACTTTTTAAGCGATGCAAACTTGTTCATTAATTTTTAGCTTTGCATTTTTATCTCCCTAAATAATACAAGTAGTATCTCATCACTGCTCAGCATGCATAGATAGTGGCCACGTGACACATATGAGGCGCTTATGAAAATTCACGAAGGAAGGGTAGGTTAGCCAAAATGTCATGTTTCTGGTGTTTGGAATATTACCCCAGTTAAGTTCACCGGCGATGCAGGCTTTTCTATTCCCGTTATCTTAGAAACTTGGGTATCATTGCAGGTGTTATCAAATTCTGGTAATCGGCAAAACCTGGTTACGTGACTGAGATAATCTACTCCAGCGAGTGAGTTTTCATAAGTGCCTACAGTCTACACTGATAACAGATCAGCCACCTTCTATAGTCAACATGTGCGGTACAGCAACAGACCGTGGGAACGTAGGTCATTTGGTTTTCTCAGATTCTCGAAACTTCTCTTATGCTACGCCTGAGCCGGGCCATTATACAATGCCATCTCTATTGCTACGCACTGTGTCAAAAGTAAACCCACAGCGAAATGCAAATTATATTAAAATAATAATAATGTAGGTCAGGTAGAATAATCAAATTTGTCATTAATTTTGAAGAAAATTTACGTAACATATCGTCAACTAAAGCCCTTATGTCGTATGGTGTGCGATGCAAGAATCCGGGAGTCCACACCGCCGGGAATCGAACCCGGATCGGCTTGGTGGGAGACGTATGGTCTGACCATTTTTTTACTTAAAAATGTTAGGCTCCTTGGTGAGGTCTCAACAAAGAGGGAGGGTGGGGGAGCTTTACACCTTTTATTATTGGTCAGTTCCCCAGTTTTTGTTGACTTTGTAATTATTTATTACTTGAACACTCGAAAATTTCATCTTATATTCTTTATAGTATATTTTAATTCCAGTACCAATATTCTCTTCATTTCAATTCAGAAAACGGTTTATGTTCGAAAGAGACATCATCTACAGCAACTGAGCACCACCGAATATATTTTAATATGTACGTTCCTTTCCTTGCTCCTACCACGGCTGTCGAGGCAGCACCTTCAAGGAAGAGAAACTATCGCACGTTTAATGGCGTGATGAAATGGGATAGAGACTCAGCAGCAATGGACTGCAATACAAATTCACAATTGAGAAGAGAAGATTACAGGACAGTCCCGAGAAAACCCGTTGGCAAGTTAAGTAACTCGGTTGTAAAGAACCTGTTTTGATACAGGCCGGAGGCTGGAGAGCTAGGGCAAAAGAGAAAATTGGCCACCTCACACAGAAAAAAACTGTTTTGTGGCGGTTACGAAATATTTTGTCAATATGGACCTCACAAAATAATTTTGCAGTGGTTACGAAATTTTTTTGTATTCACTGAAAAACTTTGTTGGGGACAGCAAAAATTTTTTGTGGTCACTACAAAATAATTTGGTGAGGTCTATTGTAACAAAATATTTTGTGGTGACTAATGAGTATTTTTTTCAGTGCATATTTAAATGGCACGGGTGATATACGTTTCAGTCGAAACTAACTTCCGGTATTCCTACGATGTGTACATAATGTATAAATGAGTGTAAAATTGGTATAAACGTAGCTTTAGTTTGAAATAGGTGTGACTTTTCCGAACTTGCATTCTTAGTGCAGTTCCTTGTTTTCTCTTGGGAAATACGCATACTTGGTCACGCAGTCAGAATGACTTGGCATGATTCTAACGGTGCCCTTGAATATTTGCAGTCCGGATTCTACAGGGTCGACTGTTCTTAGAAATCTTAGAGCATAGATAACAACTAGAGAGCTGACTGCCTATCCCTTTCCATGCTGTGAAGTGATTCCTACATCTAATCAGCTGTTGATGTGCACCGAGCGAAATAAGTTTCTTATTTATTACTACATAGCGATGAGCATATTTTATTTAAATATCACTCACATTTAAAGAAGCATATGCAGAATGATTCGCTGTAGCATATTACCAGAATCCATCGATTCTCGTTTATTTTCCGTGTAAAGTAGAGTTTGTTTACACAGTAGCAGCCGGTGAAGTCAGATAATGGGTGTTCTCACATTGTCTCAAAAAATAATTTTGAAAAGAAAATTTTAAATTCAAAACAGTTACTACACACTATATTTCATTTCGTTTTACGAAATTTTTCACGGTACAAAACGTGGGTTAAAATTTCATTACTATCATTGAAAGTAGTTTAATCTCCAGGAAAGTTTTAATATGACTCTTTAATAAACATTTAGTACGTATAATTTATTAAATAGTTAAAATTTAATTGTACAGTTATCGTTTTCGGCAATTAAATGATAACTAACATTTTCTTCATTCGTAACGTCCGACGTTAAAAATATTACTTCCTTGTAAGGCTACTGAGTAATATTTCATATCTTTGATTCAACATGTAAAAACACTGTTTGAGCGAATATACATTCATTGCCTGCATTCAGTGTCATTGACATTTGTTTTACACTTAGCACAGTACAGTGTTGCAATATCACAGCTTCACAGGGTGAAAACTCCGTACATATGTGATCGGTTAGACAAACATTTCAAACTGTACTGTCTCTACAAAACACACAAGAATATTTTAAATATTTTACACAAATGCTTCACAGAAAACTGGGTGTGCACGTGCACCTGTGCACTGATATGTCGGCCGCTACTACGTGTTTACATGTTCTGATTACATTGTATTGACATTTTCGTTTTCCAGTGATTTAAAGAATAAATAAAACTGAACCTTTTGTGTTTTGATTGTAAAAGATGCAATAGTCTATAAATCTCATTTCTCAAGGTCTTTACAAATGGATATCGCAACATTAATTATTTTGTGGAATTTTTCGTAAATTTTGTCTATTGCTAGATGAAGTTTCACAACAGAGGCACCAAGCGAACTCTAGTAATCCGTGCTCTAAGTTTTAGAAATCGTTATCATGTTGTACTTCCTGCCACAAAAAAAAAAAAGGTTTATCACAGTGCGGGTCGTGAGCTTCCAGACCATCGCGCAACTAATAAGACTGTATCGGCGTCAATGACACCAGAATAAAACGTCTATGCCTCGTGGTAATTACTTAATATTCTCGTTACAAACACCTCTTGTAGTTAGATAGTCCCACGTTCAAACATGATACTGTCATTACAAACAAAACGTGTTTAAAACGTATCTACTCTCAACAAGTGAATATCAAATACTAAAGATATAGTAATAATAACGTATTTGCGAATATTCTGCACATTAATGCCAAGGAGGTCACAAATATATCGTCCAAAGTAAGTTGTAAACAAACGTCACATAAATACCGGACCTACAAAGGACAGACAACGGAGATTTTTTTTTAATCTCTTCTGGAAGGAGATGAGTATATCGACGTAAGCTTTCAAACAAGAAGTTTTGCTCACAGACAGGAAACTCCTAACCTCTGACATTCTCGTTGAAATAGTTGATTTCAGAAATTATCGTACAAAGCGTACGTTAAAATGTTTATCTCTCATCGCACAAGTTACCTAAAGATAATATATCTTAAGG
Organism: Medauroidea extradentata; assembly: GCA_003012365.1. Classification (NCBI taxonomy): domain Eukaryota; kingdom Metazoa; phylum Arthropoda; class Insecta; order Phasmatodea; family Phasmatidae; genus Medauroidea; species Medauroidea extradentata. The sequence continues at coordinate 29,237 of PNEQ01105249.1, forward strand.
TATGCACTATAATTGTCGTACATATGACAAAACTTAGCAGCGTCGTATAAGAGTCATCATCACAGAGATACCTACAATTGCATAACTGATTTTTCCTGAAGCTAAAGAGTGAGAGAAGCACTTAACATATGGGTCTTCACCGCTGGTGACATGATGTGTGTACGGAATAGTGCCGAAATGAAGTGGCGGGGGAAACGGAAGTTCTTTGAAAAAACTCGCCGACCAGCGGCATCGTCCAGTTCGATTCTCAGGTGCCAAAATCAGGGGACCGACATCGCCGGGAATCGAATTAAGATCGTCTTGGTAAGAGGTTTGTGGAAGAAAATTGTAATACAGGCTTGGATTTCTGTGCGAAGATCGATGAATTATTATATTTCTACATACAATAAAGATCAATTTAATTTGTCATTTTGTTATTACAGCTTCCTGATAAAATGTGATCGTTTATAATAATAATTTAATATAGGTACGATTGATAAAAGAAGGCCCTGATGAAGTATTAAATAAAATGTGGAAATAGCTCTAACTACAGTATCTTCAACATTACAACTAATGAAAAATTAAAACATGACATACATTTCCAGTTTTCTGAGGACTTAATTAAATAGTAATAATTTTTTTGCCGTTATACTTTCGGTAGGTTTACTAAATGTCAACTTATTAAAATGAATAGGCCCTAGTTAATTCCATAAAACCAGTTACCGGTTTTGTATTTCGTAGAAAGCCTCTGTTAAAATTACAAAATCAGACATACACACACGGAACCGTAGTATTGGATTTAGATAGGGATAGTGATTAAAGTGCTCTGTCCGGAGATTAGAACTGATCTGAACAACAAGAAGAGACTGGAAACTGGCGAGATTTACCCCGCGAGAAGAAGGTTCAAAAGTTACGGAGCTGTAAGGTCGACCTTGAAGTGCACATCATGTGCCGCGTTGTCACTACGCGGTGAACAATCGTGCAAGATTCCCGCCGATCCATTTTTACTGTGGGACTTCAAGCGGTGACCATTTAATTTTAGTGGTTAAAAATCTGTAGCATGTCTCAAGATCAGATTCACACACATCTGATTATTTAGTTTTGAAGAACGATAGGCTGAAATGGGCGTTCTTAGTTATGTTGAAGGACATAGAGTCAGTGTTGGGGTGATCATGGTGTTTTTAATAAATTTGCATTCCGACCTAGCTCAAAGTGAATTTTCTTTCTTACGTTGACACAACGGCCGCACGTGGAATAGTTTCGTAAAAAACAACTGTTTACGAACACATTTCTGTTTGTGTTTTTGTCTCGTCTCATCGTTGTGTCGCATGTCAACTTAGCTATTTTTGTATTTTTATTTGTTTTATTTTCTGTTTGTTCCTTGTTTTATCTGACCAGATTCCAGTTTTGGAATTTCATGTTGTGTATGTATCCTGATGACTAAAGCATACTATGCTTATTTATGTTTTCTTGTCTTATTTTTAGTTTTCTTTTGACAGTCATTTATCTCGCAATGGAGTATGTGCAAGTAAATGAATCCAGTCGTGCACTCCCATTACACAGTTATTTCTCAAAGACCATAACATTACAACGCATCTGGAGCGCGTGGTAGACGGCGCGGGTTTGGGAAAGCGCCGGAATGAAGAGGCGAGGTAAACGGAGAGAGTGAGATATTTTAGCGCTGGTGAGGGGTAACATGAGGTGAGTATGGAGCAGCACCGGAGTGAACCCAAACAGCAAACATCAACTAGCCCACTTGTTCTATTCTGATTGTGATAAGCAGCCCACAGGCAGTAAACATTCGGAATGCACCCGTGGCCACATGTGGCATACATGATGCTTAATGAAATATCCCACACATTAACCATACGTGTATCACAAGCATTCTTATTAAACTCAGATACTTGTGGGTTAGTTTGCTAATATGCTTGTGGACCGTATACTGAAATATGTCAGTCGTTTTAAACTAAGTTGCGCACGTTAAACTTACTTTCGTATAACTACAAACATATTTACTGACATGGCCTGATTAACAACTATGCCAGCAAAAGTAGACAGTCATCTTAGCGAACGTTGGCCGCTTCTGCCAAGAGTTGGCCAGCTGAAAAATAATTGTATTTGCTACTAGGAAAGGGACGGGGGAAGTGGAAGATCTCCAAGAAAACTCGCCGACCAACGACATCGTCCGGCACGATTACCCTTGCGAAAATACGGAGACCGACCCCGCCGGAAATCGAGCCCGGATCGCCTTGGTGGGAGGCGAATGGTCTGACCACTCGGCCACCGCGGCCCCGCGGGATAAACGGAAGAATCCAGAAAACCCGCCGACCAACGACATCGTCCGGCATGATTCCCAGTTACCGGACTGCAGGTCGAGCTCGCCGCAAACTTAGCCCGAGTCGTCTTGATGAGAGGCGAGCCCACTTTCCGCAGCGTTAACAGCGGGCCGCAAGATGAAGAAGAGGAAGAAGGAGGAGAAGAGAGAGCCCTCTGGGCGAAATGTAAAAGAAATGCGGTGATACAACTGACCCAGTTGCACCAACTCGTTGAAACTTTCACCGCCATTCGACAATTCGACGAGAGAGAAAAAATAACACTCTTGACACTCAAGAAAATCTGCAAGTAACTATAGGAACAGAATGAGAATTAATTTTTTGAAGTTTTACAAAGTTTTTTGTTACATATTTGGCAGTTTTCAGTTTCCAAGCACATGAGGTGCAGATACCTATTTTTTTTTTTTTTTTTTTTTACTTTTTTTCAGATCGCGAGCTTTTGTCCCTTATACTTTCGTGTTCCTTTCTCAGAAATAAACAAGCTGTGCTGATTAAATATTACAATGTTTTGTGAGAAATGCAACATTTGCATCTGTGTTGCGCCTGGTTATATATAGGGAAGCACGCGCAGAAATGGTACAGGTCTCGTGATGATGCGAAGTAGGTGCAGCATGGTTGTTAATATGCGCCGACCAATTGCTTCTGTGCAAATCAATTTGTTATCTTTGCGCACGCGCAGTGGAAATAACGCGTAAGTTTAGTTAATTTCACGCCTGACTGCAGTTCATTCGCCGAGATGTGAGAGATGTAGTTTGTAAAATAAGAGTGCGTGATACTGGTATAAGCGGTAAGGGGTGTACAAGCTATTAAAACACGAATATTAAGGGCATCGCCCATCTCGAGCTTCAAATGTGGGGAAATATACAGAAAAACACTTTTATGCGAATCTATTGCACATGCACTCAATGTGCCAACTTACGAAAAGAAATCGCACTTAGGTCGAAAATGGATCGCTACAATTGTACCCTGAACTTTGCTACAGACTTTCCACCAATAAAATAATGTAGTCACCACTGAAAGTCCTGCAGTAAAAATGTATTGGTGGGAAGCTTGTATTGGCGATGTGGCACGCGATGCGCGCTTCAAAGTCGCATTGTGACTGGTCAGGCGAGTGTTCGCATTGTTTTCTGACATAGTGTTTTAATCAGACAGAAACGTCAGCTGTAAATGTGTTTCACTGTTACAGTCGAACATAAGTTAACAAATGTACGCCCAACCAGGGCTGTTATGTACTGTTTACTCACTTATCTGTCGTATATTGAGATACATACACTGCATGTTTGGTATGTAACATGCATTAAATAAATCTGGGCCAGAATTAAAGGTTTCGCTGCTGCGAAGACGAGGTCTTACAATTTGTCGGACGTTAAAGTACTTCTTGAAGAAGCGATACACTCCGTGACTCCAGATTAGTGGAATAAATATGTGTATCATGTCTGCTAAAGGTCGAAAGTGAAATGTAGACAGTGAATAGCATTAAGGAGGAGGACGATGTTTTGCAATTTGCATTAATGACGACAGTTCTGCATCATCTGAATGAACTGTTAGATATTTTCATGTTTATTATATTTTTCTACTGCGATGTGCAATACAAAGATTTCAGTTTCATTTCCTGTACACCTTTATTGTTAAATAATCGTTGCGATACTTTATTCTGTGTTGTTTGTCATTGAACATGTTACTGTTAACGTTCGTGAATAGTTACATTGTTTGTGTCAATATAAGTGTCGATTATTTTATATTTCTTCCATAGCACATTGGTATGACATTGTCGTCTACCTGAGAAATAGGTTCCCACAACTTTGTGTGTCCAAACTCGCTTAAATACCACCAATTCGTGCTTAGTAGTCTACGCTCATCACTTGTTTGTCATTTATTACACGCGCTCTCAATTTAACGCGTATAGACAGTAGGTACAAGTGGATACGTGTGCGCTGCTCCACGTCTGTGCAAATATCAGGTAGTTATATCTGGTGGGGGCCCCTTTCATTATCTTTTGGCCTCACCACCACACAAACATTCCAGTTGCAACAAGAAATTATTGGAAAAATTATTTAACCGACTTTCCCTTATACTATTTTTACAACATATTCTCCGTACATTTTCTATTCATAATTACGTTATTTAATTCTCAAAAGTTTTTTGTAACAGGCAATGTGCCTTGGTTAGAGACGACGAGTTTTCGCGATAGTAATTCTGCAATTGTTTGTTTCAGTTCCTTGTGATGACTAGAGGTACGTAAATTTCGCAAATACATTCCAGGTCAGGTTGAACGCCAATTTTGTATACGTCATTGTCATGTCTGTGACTTGCTGACGGCTGTTACGAAACGCGTTTGACTACTGCAAGCCAGTAGTAAATAAGGAAATAATGCGAAGGGTTATCGCTTGCTACCTGCTTGTACGGTTATAAGCCAATAGATAATCGATTGTGGCCAGTGGGTGTATAGGACTGACAAGTCTAGGCTGCTTTAAGATGAATCCGCGAAATTGACGTACCTCTAATGATGACATATGCAGCTCTGCTTCGTGGTTAGTCTAGGTTTCTACCCGCCAATCACAGACGTATGGTGCCGCAGTAACCTTGTTCCTGTTGGCACAGTCAAATGAGCCACGTCTGTGCAATTATACATTCTGATAATAATTAAGAGGCAGAGCTGCGGATGTGCACACAAAGCATTGAAACATACTGTTGCAGAATTATTTTCACCAAAAATCGTGGGCCTTAACTTCGGTATATGATAATAACCACTTAGTTAAACTACAGTAAAATGAAAACTCGCGAATTTTTTTAAAAAAATTTTTCACGTTTTCACTCTTATATTTTTATTAAAAAAAAAAAAACGTATTTTGTATAGGGACACTCACGAACATGCAAGCTCGCATGCTCGCTCGTGCGCGCGCACATACATATATACAGTGTCATATACAGAATATTTACAAAAAACCGACAAACTTCAAAAGGGGATTCCTGGTAAAATAAAGCAGAAAATATTGAGACTACTTGTTTGTAAACTTAATATAAGCGAAGAAATGAGCATTTGAAATTTGAACTTTAAAACAGTATTTCCCCAAAACGTACGAATCTCAGCGACTTGGAAAGACAAAACTATGAAAATTGTTTTATTTTGTTGGGTTCTTCAAATACATTACAAAAGCCGTTATAAAAAAAAATAGGTGGCTACACTCAACTTACACACAACTTTTGTAACGTCAGGAAATTTCACTATTTGATGAAGTTTTATCGAGCTACAAGACTTATGCAACAAAAATGATCTTTCGGTTGCTGCTGCCCAAGAGCTATCGTTTTCATTCTACACGGCGTTGTGATAAAGAGCGTAGAATGTAGGCAATGCTGTGAAAATACGTGTTTTGCAATTCTTAGCGCACGTGCAAAGGTGGACATATATATGATCTTTGAAAGAACTGTGCAATGGGAGTGCATGACTGGATTTATTTACTTGGACATACTCCATTGCGAAATAAATGACTGTTAAAAGGAAACTAAAAATAATACAAGAAAACATTGTTTAGTCTCATCGTTGTTTTGTTGTATTTCTGTTTGTGTTTTTGTTTCGTCTCATCGTTGTGTCGCATGTCAACTTAGCTATTTTTATATTCTTGTTATTTTTTTATTTTCTGTTTGTTCATTGTTTTTATCTGACCAGATTCCAGTTTTGGAATTTCATGTTGTGTATGTATCCTGATGACTAAAGCATACTCTGCTTATTTATGTTTTCTTGTACTATTTTTAGTTTTCTTTTAACAGTCATTAATTTCGAAATGGAGTATGTCCAAGCAAATAAATCCAGTCGGTGGACATATAACTTAGCAAAGTACAATACTAATGAATATCGAATGAGAAGAGTATCCAAGAATCAGGGTATCATTCCCTCGGGTGTACACTTATCACGGACGGCTATTGGCCAATGAAGGATGACACGGAATGAGACCTATAATGGAGGAGAGCTGGGAAGATAAGGTACCAATCAGCTCGCAATACCGTAGGATGTAGGCCTATTCGTGTAATTTTAGCCGAAAAAATTTCACCTCCAGCTATTTCTTATAATCTCAATCTCTTCTTTCGTGAACTGCATACAAGCCAAACAACAAACAAGATGCAGATTTTCGCTAGCCACTAGAATATCATATAAAATATAATATTCGATACCCACGCGAGGCTATTAGTATTTGGACATTCCTGAAGTTGTTTATCTATACCCTATTAAGAGGGCGTGGTACATAATTCAACACTAAAAGCATAAATCTATAACTGTAGCTTTCTTGAATCCAATTTCCGAAAAGTAAATAATAGAAATCCTAGATAATATTTTTAGTCAACCTTTTAAAAATAGTTTCCAGTGTTACGAACTTCTGAGGCACAATCTCTGTCACCGGAACCTCATGCATTTAACTGCGGCGCAAAATATCACGCGTAACTAATAAGTAATTCTGTATAAATACTTAGTCATAAAGTTGGCATATACCATTATCTAGGATTGCCATTTAGTATTTTATCCATATAAGCTTCGAAAAAAGCGTAGTAATCAATTGACATGTTCAGTGTTTATTTATCTTAACACACACTCTTAAGTTCGAATTTCTTTGCAACTTCCCGTGCATTACATCCTCATCTTTGATTTGACACTTACTGTCTATTATAAATATATACTTCGCCAAATGGGTTCGCAAAACTCTTTTCCGATATTACGAACTACAATTAAATAATTGCGATACTACAAATACACTCATTTTCCTATTTACGGTATTGATATATACCGTATTTTCAGTGACACATATGCCATCAAGCTTTTTGCTAAATTATTTTAATTCATTTAAAAACTGGGGTTTCTGGGCATCGTAGCTCCTTTAGTAATCAGTTTCGATAAAACATTATACCAACAATTTTTGTTATGTTTTCGTTCGTAATTTCCTACACGGGACCGTCTAAGTCCTGAACACACACGAAGCTTTATCTGCAGCTGTAGAAGGCCAGGAACTGTTGAATACGTATGGTGCATGTTGTTTACAGTCGATATGCACCGTGGCCTTGGTCTTGAGAACAACGAAACACACATGTGCGCAGTATTGTCTATGCTCTACGCTATGTAACACTACATCGAAAATCTTAAGGGCGTTTTGAGCGATAACTTTAGGTCCTAGACTGTTGCAGTAAAATAACAATTTTTGTTACGTAAGTATCATAGCTCATTAAAACTTCAACAGATATTTGAATTTCCAGAAGACTTAAAGCTGTATGCCGTATAGGGAAGAGCTCAACAGCACAAGCCACGGTTATAATATTCCGATATTTTAAGGAAAACCCGTTTTAAAATTTGAATTTCAGTAGCTTATTTATTCGTTAATTTTTAGTTCAGTCATAAAGTGTTTTTATGTTCCCTGTAAAAGTTTGTAGGTGTTATTATGACACATTCAGAATGAAGTGGGATTAGGAAAACCTGTTTTCGATACTTGGAGTGTACATGTTAATATTCTACTGTCCAACACAAATTATTATTATTTATGTAAATTTTAGCTTTGTGACGCACCTAGTTAGTTGAGAGTAGTGTGCTGTTTAGAGTTTTCTACATAGGCCATTCTATAAATTGACTCTTTAGCAGATAACTGATGTGATGAGATTTCACACGATAGAAAATTTTTTTGTTAGTTAAGTAACGTACAGTGAATGAAGTTTACACCAACATGGATATCTTGCACATACATAAAAAAATATTTGGTTTTTAAGACACCGGGTGTAGAGAGACAAAAAAAAATGGCTGGAAATTAAAGTAAATAAATCAATTAATGTAATTAAGTTATGATCGGTTATCTGTTACTAACCATAGCAGAACAAGTATTCTGGTTGGTGTACAGTTACCTATGTTGATGAAAATCGTACCCAGCTGAAGGTACCCATGAGTAATGAGTTAGGCATTGATCTCACATTACTCTCAGAAGAAGCTCATAAATTAAGTCAGTGTCTGTCGTTAACGTATGAACAAACACAGCAAGGAACACAAGAGCAATAATTATCAGTAAGTATTCAACTGTTGCAATTATATGAGATAGCATCGTTTATGTTACAGACATACGATTGTGTATTGCACAAGAACGTGACAAATGTTTTTTCTAAGCTCTGGCGGAAAATAAGTTTGAGTTCAATGAACAAGGCCGTACCTCGACGTGTTTTTAATGTGTGGCACATTGTCAAGGCCAGGTGGGTTTTGTCGTGAAGCTACCGTGCAAGCACCACTGCGTTGCACAGCTGTTATGTATTGACATTATAATAAGTTTCAATATTTTTAGATGCACGTAAAACATTTCAAATATTAGCGTTAATTTGCACACACCTTAAGGAGAGTAGGCTTATTAGTTAGGCTGGTAACGTCTTGGTTTTGTTTATATTTACAAGATAATGCCTGAAGGCAGGTTTACAAGTACTCGTGTCAATTTTCGGAAGAAGCTTCAGCATCAAAATCCGGTGGTTTTTGCGTTTTCTGTGTCACAAGAGAGAATATCATTCTTTGCATTGCAAAGTTTAAATTTAGTGTAAAATTCATCGAAATTTTAAATTTCCCATTAACAACGCCCGAATCGTGTCAGTAATAATGCATTTAACATGACAGTTGGACACAATGATTTTTTTATTATTAAATTACAATAAATAATAGTCCACTGATAGCTCTTCAGTTTATTTTGTAATTTTTTTTTTTTGACAGGGCAAGAAAATTCTAAAGTAGGTTTTCCTGGCTGAGAAATATGTATACACTTCAACAATCACTAAAATAAAGCCCCAATGAAATACTTATATTTAAAACTACCATTGTTAAACCACCAATACTTAACATACAGATTAGGAAGAGATACGTCTAACCTTTGTCATTAAATAATGTACGATGACAGTATGTGAATTGAAACACTCCAGTGTTTTGAAGTAGGCGCTCCTGCGTTTGACGTTGTTATAGGTGTCAGCCATGTTTGAGCATCCATACACGTGTTTACTTACAGATATTGAAGTAAGTGTCGACCATTGAATGCAATTCAACTGGTGTGTAAACATTCATTATACGCAACTAACATAATATGAATTTTTGTATTCGGTGACACATTAATCGTTATAAAAATATTACGGTTTTCGTCAGTCAGGCACCTAATATCCGCACATGCAGTGCACAAGTAGCCAGAGGGTTGCCGACACTCCAGGCGTTTAGTGTAACAATATTCAACCTGCTAATTACGTGGTTGTAGCTAGTATCTGCAGTCTAAGCGGCCATTTATCGGCGCATGTTTGTGCATTCAATGTGACGTCACATCACTGTTGGCACTCCTGGAGAACGCCAGTCGGTTACGCTGCAGTCAAAACACACACTACACCATACAGCGGTACGGCGTGAGGAGGATTAAACGCGAGGGCAACGCATTACATCCCTACAGGAAGAATTATAAAGTGGAAGTAAGTGACACTAAATGATGTCAGACAAAGGAAGAACGGCGAATTGCAATGTTATGAGAACACGGACGATCCTAGAGCATACATGGGCAAATTTTAGGTGGGAAGGCCAGATAAAATAATAAAAAAAAATCTATATAGACGAAAAAAAATTGAAGAAAACACATTTTTATAAGTGATAAAGTTTATTTTTTATTTTTACACGGGTTTAAACTTAAAAGGCATAAAAAAGTATTATTTAGATGCGATATTACCGTACTTAAAACGCAATGAGAAGGAAACTGTTACTCTATTCTAGCAACGCAGAAAATACATTTTGTTCTTTTAGTCCTATGTATAACCGTCGTTAATCAAAACCATGTCGCGTGTCGAATTGTATCATTTTAAAGAATTATTGAATGTTTTAAAAATTTACTTAGAATTTATGAATTGTTGTTTAAATACGAAAATATTTGATTCTGTGGTTTAGAATAGATGAACTTGTAGCCTACAAAAACGTTGTTCACTGAGAATATGTTCAGTTTTGTGAGTGAGTTGGTTTTAGTGTTGACCTTAATACTGTATCGTGCAAATTTAGGCTTTAATGAGCCATTTCGAAAAAAAACTATTAGAGATATAAAAACTCGTAAGCGATAAATGTATTCAAATTTTGTGTCTAAAAAAAAAAAAGATATCTGGTACAAATATAATAATAAAAACGTGGTAATGAAAATTGGTGTGAACCGCGCCCATAACAAGCATACCTAAGTACCTAATGAATTACTTAAGTGCTAGAATATTTCAGTGTGTCGACATATAAAGCTTATCAATTACATAGAAGACATGATAAGGGCTACCAATAAGAAACTTAAGGTTGATTTTTTGTGAATAGGGTAGACCAGGTAAATTTTATGTCCAAAGATTAACTGTAGCAACATTAAGAACACATAACTATACTAGGTGTTATCAACCACGTTGTTTGCATATGGAACAATGTGATGGTTGTGCTGAAACTAACCCGGACTGAGGGGTGAACATGATTCGTAGCTACTGCAGTCCTTGTGTAAAGTCTCTTTTCAGTGTGTATTGAAGGAAATAGCAGGCTGAATAACTGAATAAATCAATATACTTCACTCTACTTTTATGTATGTGTGGGGGAAATTATTAGAGGCGTTGAGGTTAATTCCCCCACCCAAATTTCCCCCAACTTACTGTGAACAGTTCTTTATAAACACCTTATCGTAAGTTAATGTCATTGTAGGGAGGGCTCTGAAGTGTGTAAGAATGTTAAATTAAATAGGCATAAATTCAAATGGCAAGGAAAATTAAAAATTCTTCCAAAATAAATTGCAGTATTTAGTTCCGGACTTAAGAAGTTTATTTAAATGGGCCATCTTCTGCAGTCTCTATTAGAATATGAAATAATGCCAAATTGTGAAAATTCATCATTTAATCACACAAAACCGCATTCCTATTTCAAATTTTATCCCATGAAAACAGTGGGAGTTTGAGTGAATTAAATGTGAAGCCCTAGGCTTACATATTGTTATTGTAACTTAAAATTGGATGCAATTAATTTTACCAGATTAAACATAAGTGACCTAAGAAATGAAAACATATACTTACCTTGAATTATGAAGTTAATTAGAATTGTTTACTGCTTACAAAGAATATTAATGGGCCGTTATTGCTTATGAATTATTTCCAAAACTTATAGAATTTTACCAGCCCAGTACGAGTGTTTATGGCAAATTATTTTTGAAATGTGTGCCCTAAATGCAATATGAAACTACCATTCCTAATTGATACAAATATTTAAATCATAATTCTTAATACTATTTCAGATAATGTCCTTCCTGACAACTCGTAATTTGGTAAAGTTATACTGTCTTTTGAACATTCGAATGTTATCATTGGAATGATTTTCACTTATTCGTATCTGAAAGGTTCAAGATGTGGTGCTAGCCAGGTGCGTAGCCTGAGGGGGGGGGGGAGTATATCAGGATATTCCTTCCCCCCCCCTTTAAAAGGAAAATAAACTACTGGAAGATAAAATTATCAGTGTTACATTCACAGTTTAGGTACAAAAACTGCTTAATTGCATAATTTGGCACATTGCAACAGAAATATTTCCTGAGGACCACATGAACCCCTCTTCGTGACGTGTGACCGATGTCCCTTATTGCGTTGTGAAAATTCTCAAGTTGGTATCTTCCTCCCCTACACACCGGACATAAATCGTAGCTACGCTGCTGGTGATAGCCATTCCTTAATTCAAATTCAGAAATTGTTATTACGAATGCTACGCAGTGTAAGGTAGTTCTGTTTCGCGCAAACCCACTTTATTTAATATGCACAGTTGAAAAATATTGAACAAGTATAAAGACAGTAGAATTTTGATTAAACTGATTCACCACAGATAAATATGTATAGAAAATTATGAGCAATAGAAAAATTTACCCTAGTAACTAGTGACACCAATGGTACACATATGAGGTCTTTGCATAAAACGTTGGAATCGTTTACTGTTTGATATAAGAGACGTACACAAGGAATTTAAGGAAAGTAATTGTTGAAGTAGTGTTAACAAATGTTGACTGGGAAACAAATCTTTACTCAAGTGTAAAAAATGAATATTTTCAGTCAATGACTGAGTTAACACGGTCATATTACTTGGTGTACTACTCTCCATTAGTGAATTGCTACGCAAATAACGTCAAAATGTAGTATCAGCATATTTATGGTTCTGACGTAAGTATACAAAGATAAATGTTTACGCAATTTGCTTAAAAATGAGATTAGTATTTTATTGTAGAATGAATCTCTGTTTTACTGCCTAATACGAAAATGTTAACTTTTCAATAGTGAAGCACTTGCAAATGTATTATTTGAAACTGATAAGGTAATATGAAAAAAAAGTGGGTGGGTTAAATTTTACAATTCGATACCAGTAAATTTGTATGAAACAATAAAGTAAAAACCCTTGACGTTTATGGTAAAATATCTTAGTTCATGAGTTTTCAGGCGAAGTACGTTTTCAAAATGGTAACCTATCGTGAGATAAAAACTAGCAGATGTGTTTTATTTTGCTAGTATATATCAGCATAATTGTATCAACTAGTATAAATAAATCTGTAAAAGTTACACTTTTTAACTTTGCGATGCTAAGAATGGTAAAATATATAAGTTTTCAGAATGAGTACAATTGTAAATATATTTTTTTAAAACTTCTACAATTAAATAAAAATAGCAACCATCTTTTATTTATTTGATACCACGTTTTATAACCGGTGGTAAATTAAAATCAGCCTTTTTTATACTTCTTAATACCACCTTGATATATTACATTTTCTAACTGTGCACACCAGAAACCCCTGACATTCACCTGGATTCACTGTAAAACCAAGGCCTTCAACTTGCAGGTGTAACCACAACTATTTTGGCCTAAGGTTAGTTCTTATAAATACATGTTATGAAGGTCAATTTATAAATTTTCCAATGGACGGCTTGCGTTGTTGGTGGAGGCGACTGAGGCCACGGTGGGCGAATGTTCAGGCCATTCGCCTCCCAACGAGGCGATTAGGGGTTCGATTTCCGGCGGGATCTGTTCCTTGATTTTCGCATGTGAGAATCATGCCGGACAATGCCGATGGTCGGCAGGATTTTTCGAGGAATACCCGTTACCCCCGCCCCTTCATTCACTCACCTCATGTCACCCCTCACCCTGAGGAAGAACCCCTCACTCGCTCAATTAGTTTTCGTTGTACATCCTTAGACCCTTGCCAAATCCTGACATGCGAGACCACAAAGAGAAGCAACCATTGTGGGTACAACAGTGTGTGAGGGGAAGGAAGAATGTGTAAAGATGTAGTCTTATTTAAGATAAAATCATAAACTGTACCACTCTGCAACACGTTTATAACTAAGCAGCGGCTCTGACTTGTCGATTGACGTAACAAATCATACAGGGTGAGTTTGAATTCGACCGAAAAACTTTGTAGGGCGATTCCTTAAGCAAAATAAAGTAGAATTTACATTTAACAATTTAGCCAGAAAATTATATTAAGGGCGTTACGATAACGTACAAATGGATGTAAAGAATCGATTTTAATGACACATCTAAAACCACTGGAGATATTTAAAAAAACATAAGGATACGTTTTGAAGGATAAAAAGACCTGTTTTCAGACGACAGGATATTGTTACTAATCAACCCCCTGTAAAGGAAAATAGGATATGCGAGATTGCGATCGTATGGCATTTCGTACCCGCAACGTTGTCTCGTGGTTTGATGCCTGTTTATAAAAGAACACGTGTTAAAGAACAAAAAATGTCGCCTTTGCAAAACACCCTCCGGCCAAATGTTTCCCCAAAAACAATGACCGATGTATCTGCGGGTAGATTGGAGCGGCGTCCCGCAACGCCTGTTTGGTTATGCAACTAATAAGGCACTGCTATTGCCTGGGTGGCGGTGGTCAGGCGGCCTCATTTCTTTACTTCAACGTAGGCGATTCTGGTTCGATACCCGGTGAGGAGCATGTGTGAAAATCCGACGCGGTAAACTACCCTCCGGTGAAATGTGTCGGCAAATCTGCGACCATTATTATGGGGGAAAGGAGTGGGGAGAGTGCAACCTGTGTGGCACTCCTCGTACACTCAGAATGATGTGCTGTGGAGTCGAATGTGGTACATGTGACGTTTGAACACTGTTTTCAACGGCCCTGTAAAACGCTAGCTGTGTTAGTGTTCGTGAAGGTGGAGGCCGTGTTCTGTGTTGTTATGGAACGATATTCATGGCCCGAACTCACCGCAGTGCATATTGTGTATTGTGAAGTGGGGGTTTATGCACGAGCTGCACAACGCTTGTACAGAGAGCAATATCCAAACAGAAGACAGCCTCATCACACAGCATTTACTACACTGCACTGCTGGTAGCGGGAGACCGGCCACGTGGATGCGACGAGACCAAATTTCGGGCGTCAGCTCCACGTACGAACAGTACGTACCGAACAAGTGCTGCAAATTGTTGAAAACATTCCAACTATCAGTATGTGTACTATCGCCAACTGGCTTAACATCAGTCAGCATACTGTCGTGCAGGTATTGAACGGACAGATGCTGCAGAGGGTGCACAGCATTGGGCCGGTCGACTTTCCGAGGCGACGCAGTTTTGCAGAACGGTTCCTGCACAAAGAACAGGCGGTACCTACCCAAATAGCAAACATCAACTGGCCCACTTGTGCAAATCTGATCGTGATGAGTATCCCACAGGCAGTAAACATTCGGATTGCATCCGTGGCCACATGTGGCATACATGATGCATGGTGAAATCTCCCACATATGGAGCACAAGTGTACCACAAGCATTCTTATTGTACTCAGATGCTTGTGGGTTACTTTGCTAAGTCTGCTTGTGGACCGTATACTGTAATATGTCAGTCTTTTTAAACTAAGTTTCTCGTATTAAAATTACTTCTGTATAACCTCAAACATATTTACTCACATGGCCTGGTTAACAACCATTCCAGCAAAAGTAGACAATCTTACTAGCGAAATTTGGCCGCTTCTGCCAGCAGTTGGCCAACTGAAAAATGATTGTATTTGCTACTAGGGTGGTTTTGCAACGAACATTCTCTTTACGGACGAGGCGTTCATCCAACGAGATGACATATTAAATTCGTGCAATATCCATGTCTGGTCAGATGTTTATCCGTATGCCACATTTACCTGCAGTCACCAGCAGCGATTCGGCGTCAATGTGTGGGCTGGTATCATTGGTGATGTGTTAGTAGGGCCGTACCAACTTCCACCCCGCCTCGATAGCCGCAGGTATCTTGTGTTCCTACAGGAAACTCTTTTGGCTTTATTAGAGGCTGTGTCATTGCAAACAAGACAACGAATGTGATTACAGCACGATGGTGCCCCAGCCCATCGTGCGCATATCTTCTGGTTGTACCTGAACAACGCATTTCCTGACCGATGGATTGGCAACGGTGGACCCATTGCATGGTCTGCACTTTCATCCGACCTTAATCTGCTGGACATCTTCTTTTGGGGTCTGATGTGGGGCTACGTGTATGAGACCAAGGTGCTATGTGAAAAATATATTGTTGGGCAGATCGTCTCCACGGCTGGCAACGTTTCCGACAGGCAAAGGGTCTTTACATGTGTCCGGCAAAAAATGGTGCTTCGCTGCGAACTGTGTGTGTAAAATGGAAGCCGTTTAATCGAGCCATGCTTGTAGGTAACAATGTGTAAATAAAATGGACGGACACACATGTACGATTCTCACTTACCCCTCTGGACTCCCCTGCATACGTATGTTGTAACGGTGTGGTAGAGAGATGTGGGTGGCTCTGAACAGCAATGGTTGTCGAGGGGGTGAACGACGTGTGTACGAAGCAACGCCAGAATGTAAGGGCTGGGGTAGTGGGTGATCTCCTAGTCATCCTACTGACCAGCGACACTCTCCACAGGCGGCACACTGAGGTGATTCAACCGGGTATCGAACCAGCATCGCCTACGTTGAAGTAAAGAAATAAGGCCGCCTGACCACCGCCACCCCTGTAGTAGCAGTGCCTGATTAGTTGCATAACCACACAGGCGTTGGGGAACGCCACTCCAATCTACCGCAGATATGTCGGCCATTGTGTTTGAGGAAATGTTTGGCCGGAGGGTGTTTTACCAAGGAGACCTTTTTTGTTGTTTAACACATGTTCTTGTATAAACAGGCATGAAACCACGAGACAACGTTGCGGGGACGAAATTTCATACGATCGCAATCTCGCATACCTCATTTTCCTACAAAGGGGGTAGATTCGTACCAATATGATGTCGTCAGAAAATGTGTCTTTTTATCCTACAATACGTATATTTCTGCTTTTTGCGATATCTCAAGTGGTTTTTGATGGGTTCATTAAAATCTATTCTACATAACCAATTTCATGTTTTTATTAAGCCCTTAATATGCTTTCCCGGTTCAACTGTTAATTGTAAACCCTTCGTTATTTTGCACAAGGACTCGCCCCACAAAGTTTGTTGGTGGAATTCAAACTCATCCTGAATAAAAGTTTACGTCCAACTCAATCACGTATTGTAATTAGCCGGATAGATAAGAGGTGGGAAGCTTATTGTGTTTACTTTACAAGTCATGTACATAGCATTTTATCTTTAAAAGTCTAACAGGGTGGCATACGAACAGGTTGAAAATTACTATTCCAATGAATCCATTGCTTGAACTATTGTTATAACGTTAAAATTCGGAGTTTTATTTTATTAGATTTTTTCTTCTCATACAAACTCAAAATAGGTAGTAAAGTTATTTTGCTTGATAATTTTAAAGAGTATCTGTTTTCAGCATGTAACTTCTTAACAGCTATGATGGTGAAGGTCTAGAGTGTTCTGTTAACATATCTCAGTCTGAGTTTTCTTTTGACTGCTCCTTGTAGCCTGCAGAGATTGTTGCCATTGCAGTGCTTGTAGAAGCCTTTATGGGGAGAGTCCTGGAGTGCGTGCTGTACTATATTATGTGTTATGAACGTTTTATTATATTTGCATCCAGTGTTGTGACCTATGCCAGAACATAGAACAACTTTAACCATGTCATAAGCAACTTCTCTTAGAATAGTAATCATTAACCAAGAACACTTTTGAAAATTGAGACATTTATTAACTGAATAGTTATGTAGTGCTAGTGATAGTAGTATTAAATATGAGACTGAAGGTAATAAAATAAGTTTGAGCCAAATCTGGTATTCTACTAATACATCCTTTACAAGCATCAAATTATGCGTGATTTCTTCCTCAATATTAATAAATTAATCCAGTTACTCGTTGCTAATTATATATATTTAAGCCATTGAATATTTACATTTGAAGTTAAATTATATGCTGGCGTTCGTTCTAACTGGTTTAATTTTCACACTGCTTACACAAACGTCTTTGAAATAAATAAATTATGTCCTCGGCTAGCTCCAACTCTTTTGAGCGGTAGATTAAAGTTCTTAAAATTCTCAGGATTTCTTAACATGGTAGCATACTGTCATGATATTAATTTATGACGTTCTGACCAAAATGTAGTGTTCTGTTGCAGCAAACAAATAAATAAATACTACTAAAATATTATCGAGTAATGAAATATTGCAGGTAATATTAATTTAAGACGTCATACCACTCAACGAACATAGTTCGGCAATGGCCTCATACCCTGGCGTCCCCGTCGTTGGCCTCATTTCTTGTTCACTGCAAGATAATTTAGGCACGAATTGGCTCTTCCACAACGCTTATTTGGCCTCCTATCATCTTAACTTGCTCTCGACTTCACAAAATCTGTCCTACATTTAGGCCGGCGCTCGCTTTAAGAGCATCGAGTGTAATCGCTCAAAACGCGTCACGTTTTTCCGAAGCCAAACGAAGAGTCTCTACTTTTTTAATTCTCTAAAACCTTCTGCTATTTCTAAAATCAACAATTAATAAGCCTATCCACGCGTCTGGTTATGAGATTATAATAATAAAACGCGATCCCAACAAGGATACAAAACTAAAGCAAAAACGGGAAATACTGTATACTTTAAATTAAAAAATAAAATAAAACTAGTATTATAGGACGTAATACCTACCTCAAAAATTATAAATAAAATAAATTTTCTAGTTTACCAGGTTGAGGCATACAGTATAATAACCAACCGTAACTGTCTAAAGAAATTAAAATTGCAATTTCATATTAATCAACCAATTGCATGAAAATCTGGAATTAAGATAATCCAAAGAGCTAGAAATATATAAATTGATTATATACACATAAAGTTTTAAATCAGAGAAAATAAATATGCTATCTTTCTGTAGCCGAATGCTACAGTGCAGGCCGGTGGCTTTACTTTAGGTTGTCGGCGGGTGAGGGGTGTGGCGTGTCGCCGGGCGGTCATGCGCTTTGGGTCCTTCTGGTACTTTCGGCGTGCGGCAGCCTTCTGGTGGCACTGGACACCCCTGTCAACACTCCTCCATCCCATGTCGCACATTAACGTCTGTAGTAGATCAGATGCCCAAGCAGGGTTGCGCAGAACAGCAGATCCCAATCGTGCTGGCCCAGGTTGTTTGTCTGCAGGACAGTTCTCTCCAAGACTTCAAACAACGCTGAGTAGTGCGCGCCTTGTGGAACCGAGAGAGAGAAATTTGCGTCAGTATGTATTGATCAGGCGTGATTGTTAAATACGGTTGAATGTTCGATATGCACGATCGTGTGTCTGCCATGTTTAAGCAATTTTTTTTATTCACAAGAACATTTGGTTTTCTGCGAGCTTTTAATTCCTTAGAGCATTTTGTTCTTATATCCTTGGCCAGCATGGCGATAACCTGGTGGGCTAGGTGAAGGCCTAAGGGCGTAACGTAAAGCCAGGTGGCCGTTTAGGACTTTTTGTTTTTCATTACAGTATTTAAATTAATAATTATTAGCTTTACGAAGAAGTAGAATGTGAGACGTTTGCCGTCAGTAAGAGAAGAGTGTCCTTTTTCCAAGTAGTCCTGAGATTGGATGAGACATCGCGTGACGATAACTTCAAAACCATGAGAATTATTTTATTATGGCCATGAATGTGGGGGCAACATTACATGTAAGTCACACAACAGTATAGAGGATACTTCAGCCAACAGCTCCTACATCCGTACTATTACCAGCGCATGCAGTCCCTTGCGCCTCCCTATTATCCCGTTCGACTGACATTCCGCCACTGGGTCGTTCGCCACCTCAAGTCAAATGGCAGCCTTCGTTTCGTCTGTTTTTTTACAGATGAATCCACGTTTGGGAGGGTTGGCATAGCTATCTTCCACAACTATAATCAGTGGGCAGCCCAAAATCCACATGCAACCACGAGTAGTCGACATCAGCAACAACTTCGTATCCATGTGTGGTCTGGAATCGTGGCTGATTGTCTTGTGGTGCCGTATGTTCTCGCCTAACATGTGAAGTGTGCAGGAACCTTCTCATCAATGTTTTTCCAGAACTTTTAGAGGTTATGCCTTTGGGTATTATATACGCAGAATGATGTGGATCGTGCATGACGGAGCCCCGGTACATGTTGGTCGTCCTGCACACGCTGTGTTGGAGGCAACATTTGATCGCAGGTGGATTATCGATCGGGTCCTGTTGCATGGCCACCACGTTCACCGGACCTGAGCCCATTAGACTGTTATATGTGGGGACACGTGATAATTCTTGTGTATGCAGTTACGGTGAAAGATGTAGAAATGTTACTTCATCGGTTTTTTTAGTAATGTGAAACAGTTCGTGGTCAACCAGGCATTTTTGTACGTGTTCGCAATTTCATGATGAGACATGTTCATGTATGTGTAGTTGCACGGGGTGGTCATTTTTAACATTTCACGTAATATTTGCCTACATCACTCAGCAGCATGGTATCAAAAATTAATGACTATGCCACGTGTCACAGAATGGCATCTCTTACATTAGGTGCTAATCTTTTCAAGCAACCCCCCGTGAGGGCAGAGCAAGTAAAAACAAGTATTGTACGGTAGTTTTTATGTGCTTCTCATCGATTGCCACTTACGTCAATGCTGATGGACTATCGATACATTTAGAAACATAAGTTTGCAACCCTTAATTGTCCAAAATAGGGTATTATTTAGTGTATCATATCACACAGTCTGTTCACCTGTGTCCATTACACATACCATATGAATATTTCGTAATATGCAAAATTACGGCTACTCCCTATTTTTACATTTAAAACCAAAGATATGCATAATTTTGCTAGGTTTATCATTGCAAATCGGAAATTGTGCCATATATGGCAAACAAAAATTAACGCTTTAAGTTTTCACACTACAATTACTACTCTTTGATACGAAATTGTACTTGTTGATATCTACGGAATTAAAATTTTTTGAACAAAAACACATTCATTTTCCTTACTCGAATGCGGTGTCATGTACAGCAAAACACAATATGGCTTTCTGGTAAACTTGTACAGTAGATTACATTTAGTAAAATTAAACACACAATGTTGATATTTGCATTATCAAGGGTTCAGTTGGGTTTCTACCTATCGCTTTTCATGTAATGGGTTTCCATCCAAATCCACCTTTTTCTTGCACGTTGTCATTTAAAAATTATCCTTAAGTTCTGTGTTTTGCACCTAAGATACACAGCTTACAGCATAGGCAATAGGGCGTTCATGTGTATTTTGTAGTGTTCTAACTCATGATGTCATAATATTAATCTTTGTTTCTGGAACTCTATCACTGTAAATTTATTTTTGATTTTAAAGAAAACGATGAGTCCTAGACTGTTGCAACAATAGGGTCTTTTCGTTAGACAGTTAACATTACACAATAAAACATCTTCAGACGTTCGAAATTCCTGACGGCAAATGGTTCTAGTCAATTAGAAGGTAGCCACCCCTGCTATTTTCATATCAACCAGCATTTGCGGTTGGTTTGCAGATCCTAATCGCTTTGCACAATCCTGAAAATATTGTACTTTAAAGTCAATTAGTTTCCGATATTTTGGAAAAATACTGTTTTAAAATGCGATGTTCAGGGTCCCATTACTAACTTAATATTATGTTTACGTGAAAAGCGAAAAATGTGTTTTCGACATAGTTTTTCGTTTGGAACATGCATGTGGAGTTTGTCACCTTATTTAAAATTATCCTGTATATGCTATGAAAATACTGAATTTTGTACTGCCGGTTTTTTTAAAAACTCAGCAGCAATTGTTCGCAATGATGTGTGTCCATAAAAATTGTTACGTTTATAATTATCTATAATGATGTTTTACTGGTGACGTGGGTGTTTATATTGTACTTCTTTTTCTTACTAACAAACTGTAGGAAAGTTGTGAATTCTTCAAAGCTGCATAGCTTCATAGTGAGCAACAGACCAACAGCTGAAGCGATGAATGCGTGTTTATGATACGCAGAAAGCTAACAAACGTAGAGTACCCGTGATTTGATCAGTCTCCTCATTATCTGGTCAAACAAGTCGGGTACAGGTTTACTTTTCTGTTACTCAACACAAAACTATCACATTTATATACAATTGAGTAGAAAATGTTAATTTTACTTTCTAGATGTTTGAATCTTGAGCTATTTACTGTTATGGTAATGTTTCTTCATGATTTAACTCAAAACTTATACAGTTGGATACATGTACACAGTCAGGAATAGCATTGCATATAAAGGTGACCAAAAATCTTTTTAAATCGTAGCAATTAAGGATGAGCTTATGAATTGAAGGCTTTCGGTTCGAATACCAGTATTTAGGTACGTTGCATGTAGGCCTAGTTGATAAAAGTAACTTTGTTAAAATACCAATTAACCAATTACATTTCGTTAAATTTAGTCTTAGATCTGTGGTTACATTTCTGGTTTTGATGCTGATAATAAAAATTTGTATAATGTTACATACTTTATGAAACAAATAATCTGATGAGGGCCAACAAGTCCATCGCAATATCATACTTAGTTGGCAATGACTGTAGTTGTGACCATGAGATGGCATTAAGGTTTGGGTGGGAGACTTGTTTTCGTAGTGGGAGCAAACATAGTTCCCAACCTTTGACTTAATATTTTTGTCTCGCAGATATCAAAGGCCATGTTGATTAACATTCTCTGGTTGTTTACTGCTCTAGATGTACATTATTGTGCAATAGCAATCGTGAAAAATTGGGGGCCTTATTTCTAACATCTAAGTGAAAACCAAATTAACGAGTACAAGTCGCAAAAGTTCTTTAATTTTGTTACAATACACTTTTATAACGTACCATTTACGGCAGTTTGACTTCTTTTTGTCTTATTATTTTGTGAGTGAGTATGAGATGGTGGTAAATCCAATATTGACAAACATATGCTTATCAAGGTTGTTTATTAAGCAATGTTTATCTGTAAGGGATAAGTCTATTGTCTTTGCTTATTGTTTTGTGGAGCAGGACTTTGAGATAATTGTTTATTCAGAGTGATGTACATTTCCTGTTTACCTGGTACAGTTCACATCTTCTTTTGCGTTTATTGTCGTTGAGAATTAGGCGGGTGGAAAGTTCGTAAATAAGAGAAAAATCGCCCTTAGGCGTGAGGTAACCTCCATATATATAACTTTATCAAAAAATCTCAACGTTAATTATAGGCGGCATGAAATTAAGTAAGCACTGAAACAAGCCCTGCTGAATTTTTGTTTTCAGCCAATTCTTACCTTTTCGTGCACAACGGTTAACGACAGAAAAATTTTTGGACACATCACTCGACGTTTGCACGTGTAAGATAAATTCGGTAGTCGGCATAAACCTATATGATTTGATAGGAAAAGTTTATACAAAACACAAATTTGTCTACTTCACTTGATTTTATTTCAGTATTGTTGCATTTAAATAGGAAAAAAATACGTATATATATTGAGCCATCCACTGCCAATAGTAGAACGCGTAAGGCAACTATTTCGAATGTTAAATTCTTATGCAGTAACGGCTAGTTTTTTATTTCCCAGGTTAAATATTAAGTACTCATTTTATCCCAAACTACCTATACAAATACATTTACACAAACGTCTTTCAAATACACACAAAGTAGACTTGAATCAGGACTTAAGGCAAGTGTCACTACCGAACAATTACAGATCACACAAGTTTAATAATGAATGACACAAATGTTTCAGTCCGCAAATGTTGTTTTCTTAAAACGTCAGGAGAATTGTGTGGAAAGCTAAATGAGAGATTGTGTATGTATATATGCCAAAGTATGTGTGCTGTGTTTCGTGTTACTTTCATATTTCAAACCAACTGTTAATACTTTGTTATATCCATCACAATGGAAGACATAATTTATGTACATGCAGCGTAATGAAAAAAAATTTTTGGCCGAAAATGAAACTGACATTTCACCAGACAAGACTTTGCTTCCTAACTGACCAAATTTTCTGAACCTAAATTATTTATCTAACCTACTTCAATTAGGTGGATAGACTACACGGTTACAAAATTTTCGGAGAAATTACTGAATAGTACAGACAATAAATTAACCAAATATCTTCGTAAAATCATGGACACTCAGTTTTGCGTTGTAAAAAATCCTTCGTAAAAATACACGCAATCAATTTTCCTAACAAGTATCAACTATCCTTTAAATTACTAGCATTAAATTTTCCCGAAATACCAACTATTCATGTTTGCTATATTTTCTCGAGATCTAGACGTAACCTTTAGTAACCTGAAAAATTTATCGAATTCGCGGGGATTCGAACCCACAACCTCAAGGACCACTAGGCAGACACACTAAGGGCTGTATCACAATTACCAGATAGTAATCATGCAAATTTGATGTAGTGGTAATAGACCAACTGTATAAAAGACCAATTTTGTTCTTGACATGCAAATATTACAGAACTTCATTACTACCATTATGAGAAAAAAATTTTAATCTATTCGAATAAATAACTTTAAAGGTGCACACCCACTGGTGCGAAACACAGAGAAGAGTTGGTTTTTATCAACAGTGGTAAGTTTCATGTTGCGACGTGCATGGGCGCGCACTGCAGAGTAGGCAAAGCGAGGACAATATAAGATGCGTGGGCCTCCTCAGAACACTTCGGCCACTTACTGGGCTATTTGACCCTTTGCCCATGTGCGATACGAGCCCTTATCTGTATTGCTCGTCGCTTCGTTTTTGCGACAAAGTGTGGGCAACCAGAGATCAACACTTATCTTCTCTTCTATCAGCTTGTCTTTTCTTCTCTTCGTTTCTCACCAGTGTGCATGCATATTAACTCTAGGAGTCATAGTGATAATAAATACCAGCATTCTTTAAGCGAACACAATAAAATATGCCTTAACATTGTATAAACACATTTCCGTGAATTTATTGAAAGTTATGTTCAAGCATCTGTAAACTGGCAATTTAGACAAACTTCCGTAAACAAAACATTATGGAAACCAGTTCAGTATAGTTAGAGTAGTTTTCTGTAAATATTTCCGTGAACTTACGGATATTTTAAAATGTATAAACTGACTTACCATACCATAATACTTCTTGTGGCTGAGGTTAGCTCAATGTGTAGTGTCAACAAATATAAATACAAAGTCCATGCTCTTGCAGGTAATGATAAACACTTAGTCGAGGTGTTATTAAATCAGATTTGATTTGGCTGCCGTTTTCTAGTGTTTATTTGTTTCGATAATACGTAGTTTTACGCCTAAGCTTTATTTAAATTTTTCCGTTTTCTAATATTTAATATATATTCTGATTCACTTTATATATATATATATATATATATATATATATATATCGTGGACCAGAATACATGTGTCAAATTCAGGGACAGGATTATTTATGTTAAATAAATGTGGGTTACACTGACCCACACTATTGTGTGGTGAATATTACGGGGTAACAGGTCTTTAAAATCAAAATTTTGAAACGAATTTTTAAAAAATACTAGAAAGTGGAAGAGATGGAGCCACCAAAATTGGCATAGAGCTCAAAAAAATGGAGCAAATGAATCTGTTAAAATTTGGTTGAATCAAAGTTTCCCTTCACAGCTTATGTAGGGGTTACGCAACCTATTTGTGTAAGTAAATTTTAAATACTAAGCGGTTTTAAAGTGTAAAATGCATATCATTGCTTATCGTGCAAAATTAAGGAGATAGTACCTCTTGTATTAATTCACTCCGGTAAACCGTATTCAAGAAAATGCGAATCAAAATAGGAAGGCGCAGTGTAACGCCCCACTCCATGTTGCTATATATCGGAGAAGCCATCAATGCAGATACTCCTCTCCTAGCTCTGAAGAGCTAGGATGCATAGGGCCCGCATGCCAGAGCCTGTATCGGTTCTAATATCCAGTGGTGCCACGAGGAGGCTGCAGGTTGACTTGGGTGTGAGAGGTTATAGTGCTGAGGGCTCATGGAAGCGTAAGTCTAGCACCAGAGGCCAAGGAACCAATCCCGGTGTAGTGCCCACCAATACTCACAAGCCCCGGAGCAACGTCAACATCTATGATAGAGTGGCCGAGGATTACTACCTTCGGACCCTAGAGCGTGGCACCGCTCCGACACCTCAAACAAGGAGATACTCAAATCGCACTTAAATCTGAGGCGATATCACACCTTAACTACTTTATAATAGCAGTATGTAAGTGTCTACCTTCCTGAACGGCATAATCCTTTTGTTTTGTACTTTATATTCTCATAAAGTATTAAAGTGCGCCACATAACAAATTCACTACGAATAGTTGGGACACAATTTGACAAGACTGTGAATATGTTAACCTCACAAGATTGCCGTTCGCCATTGTTGTCTTTTTTTATTTCATAATATATGGTTGGAACTACTGTTATTAAAACTAATTGATCAAAACGTATAAAGCAATGTTTTTTTTAATAACAATTATGATGAAATTAGCACAAGAATACTATAACATTGGGTTATCTGGGACTTATCCAGTGACACAGGAAATTTCTAAAAGCGTATATACTTCCATGTCAGTTCTATGTAAATAAATGTACTTGCTATAAATTGTAAATAATACTGTCCGCATAGAATTTTATTATTTGTTACCCACAGTTGACAGATTAAAGATTATGTAAAAGTGTATATTTTCCCTGTGATAAAATGCAATTTTCGTATGTAAATTGATAGCATGTGTATAAGCCTATAATTTACCTCCTAGGACCGTGGTATCCGAATGAGCAAGAAATGATGTAATGCACATTGGCTCATAATGCATATATATTTGTTTACTGGTAGGTTTATCCTGTTCTTTGTAATGTTCAGTAGACAAAGACGGATTTGTATTGCTGTCCAAACCGATTTTTCTGCAATTCGCTTGTTTACTTTATTAAAGCAAGTAAGCAAAGGCATTTCTTAATTTTTATGCGACTAACAAATATTTGTATTATCAGCTGGTGTTATCTTGCGACACATTTGGTATTGCATTTGTTAAGGTGTGTTGTACTAATTTTCTTATTTTAATCTAACAGGGGATTGGAACACATTGACTAGTATTTGGTTCTCAGTACTCCACTAACAAAATGCTTTACGGGAATCATGAATCAGATGCAAATATGTTCGGTTCTTGTTAAAATAACCGTCTTTTAACCATAGTTTTGTATAAGTTACACATTTTAGCATGCTATAATTCGAACGAAAACAATTTTCACCTCAAGTTTCGACTTAAGAAGCAGTATGATGCTCAGTTCAGCATCACATAACCTGACAGCGCCACTGACCGGCGATACATGACCGAACACGCTGAAGAACTGTCATTGGCGGAAGCAACCGAACAATTTCGAGAACTCACGATGGGCTTGACAGCCGGAAACATCGGCCCAATACCGGACGTGTCTGAAGCAACCTACCCTAAAATACTGGTTGTGGGAGAAAGTCCATCTTGACGTCTTTAAATCGACTGTGTTTCAAGTACCAGTGAGGTGGCTCAAAGTTAACACGTCGATAGCAGCATTCCCGCTTTGGCCAACATTATTTCGATGTTAAATGGTCCTGAAATCGCTCTAGGCTAGTTATGATATGCTTACGTGTAACATTTTCTAATGACATAACTGTCGACTAATCAGATATGAACCTATATGTTAAATACTCGAATAATAGTGTCAATAAATTAATACTTTATTTTGCACAGTTATATAAAGAATATTTTAGCAAAATGCTGTTAAACTATTTGTATAAATATATGCCATTGTTGTTATTGAGATATATATCACACACGAGCCCCTGTGCAACTTATACGGGAAGCCTAGGAAAGTATATTCACTACTTCCTTATGGCCACCTCTTCTAGCAAGCTCCAGGGGAGTTGTACTGGTATTGTCAATCTTTCCAGTGTTGGCTCCAGACTCTACGAGGTAGCGGGCAACCTCGAGGAAGCCTTTATCCGCAGCGTAATGCAAGCCTGTCCATCCAATATCGTTAGCAGCGTCGATGTGGGCGCCACTTTCTTTCAGTAGCCTCAACATTGGCAAGTTGTTGCAGGCCGCAGCTTTGATCAGTGGAGTTTCATAATACGTGTCCCTCACTGAAGTGCTGGCCCCTCTCTCTAGAAGCATCTCAGCCATGTTGACCATGTTGAACCTTGCTGTCAAGTGTAGGATTGTATTGCCTGCCTCTCTCATATCGACATCCAGTCCATAGTTCAGCAGAACTTCCAGCAGCTCCCTGTCACCACTTTGGACAATAGTCTCCATACACTCCATGGATTTCTCACACTCGTCGGGCAGTTTCTGCAGCTGCTTGTAGGCGACATCGTCGTGGTCCAGCAGTCCTAACAGTCCCTTCTTTAACATCGCCCAGTTGTTATTGTCAAACCTGTCCACCTGAAACACAACCAAAACATATCTGACATTAAGGTTCCTGTATACGTCGCAGCGACGCAGTTGAAATCGGAAGTCATTGTCAAATATTAATTAATACATTTCTAGTAAAACTCATAAAAAACACATCGACGTAAAATTTCTGAAACACTTCTGCTAAAACGTAGCATGACATAGGTAATATGAGAAACTCTGCAAGTATTTTATTTATCGTATTTAACATCTAAAATGGAACTTTAAAATTTACGTTTACAAAAAATTAAGTAAAGATTATTTATTTGATTAATATTGACAGAATTTTCTCTCTAAATAATCTAAGATGTTTTTAATGCAAGAGTGAAATTTAAATTGGGCTAAGGAATTTTAATTAATTTAAAGAATATTAACTCTCCTAAAATATGTGGTAGATTTATAGAAACAACTGTGAAAAGATACCCATCCTTTCACAGTTTACCAGAAAGAAAAAAAAATAGAATTTTCCTAATAAGTTGTCTTTTTAATGTACTGAGTTACACATATTCAAAAGGACATTGTTGCGACATCAATAATAATATTAATGTTAGGGTTAATTTTGTTCAGCATATAAAATGTAAACTGGCAGATTCTTCAACAACATCCATGGAATTACTAAAACTTTTGCATATTTTATGAAATATTTTCGACTGTTAAACTGCCAGCTGTTCTAGCACTACTTGTTAAATACTTCATGGATAAGACAATACGAAGAAATTTCCGTAGCAAAACTTTCTTATACTGTTCTTTTACCAACGGAGACCATAAATCTGACATATTTTTGTCGTGCAGTCACAAGTATAATCACGTCATCATGTAACAATCATAACATATGAACAACATTTGAAGCAATTATGTGTAAATAGCAATTGCAGGAATTGAACTATCAGAGCAAAGTTGTAAGACCAGAGAAGATGATTTATCGCGAGAATGATTTCTGCCAGCGTATTCTGCAAATCAGTGCAGCGTCATTCGTCATGTATTGTTGTCCGAAGGTTATATAACACAGTCTAGTCGTTTACAGACCAATACCAGAAGTTCCGTAGTAGAGCCAGTAACGAAACAAAAGCCTCAGGATTGAATACACTACATTGAAGCCTAGCAAACACTCAACTTTTCCCGCGATAAATAACCTACCCTAAATATATGTTAATGTACTTGTAAGGATTGCGTATGATGTACGTAAGTCAGCGGAATAGTGCGTGAACCGTAGTTGGATCGATTATATTATATGAATTATAAGTTAACAGCAATTGTAGCGATTGGTTGTAAACAGCAGTTGTAGGGATTGTTCGTGAACTGTTGTTGTAGTAATTGTATGTGAACAGTAGATATAGGGATGATACGTGAACAACACTTGTATGTGTGATATACGAAAATCACTGGCAGTGTTTGTATGTGAACAGCCAGTTGTCGGTAATGTATGATGGGAATATATTTTATGTGAACATTAGTTTCAGGTATTGTAATTGAACTGTGGTTGTAGGGGTTGTATGTGAACAGTAGTTATAGTTATTTAATGTGAACAACAGTAGTCGGTACTGCATGAAAACCAAAGTTGTAAGGAGTATATAAAATCAGAATTTGACAAAAGTTGTAGTGTTCGGTTGTGAACAGCAGTTGTAGGTATTGCTTGTTAATAGCGTTTACAGGGATTGCACGAGATCAACAGTTGTAGGGATGATATATTATCAGCCGTTGTAGTGGTTGTGTGTAGTTGTAGTAGTAGGGATCGTATGTAAACAACAGCTTTAGGGGTTATATATAAACGGCAATTGTAGCGATTGGTTATAAACAGCAGTTTTAGTGATTGTATGTGAACAGTAGTTGTATGGATTGTATATAAACATAAGTTTTAGGGATTTTATGTAAACATAAGTTGTATGGATGGCAAGTGGACAGCTACTATAGGGATTACATAAGAACATCATGTGCACTGATTGTATGTAAACATCAAACTAGCAGTCAAGTACAGTTATGTCAGGGATCGGAGACATTCAAAGCACACGACAGATGGAGTATTTTCGCTATACTCTTATAACAGCTCACACTAAACATCATATATGTCATCGCCGAAAGAGGACAGATGGCGAAATTCGAAGCTTATTCACATGCTAAGGATGCATGAGAGAGGCAGTAACCCGAAATTGAAAACTTTATCTCAGGTTACCCATACGTACATAGGACCCAAGCTGAACCCCACTTGTCCTGCCGGAAGCAAACACTGCTTCTTAGGTGAGACAGTATGTTGACATAAAGCCACCACAATGTACACATGAGCACAGAAACTGGACATAATGTTCCAGCACTCGAGAAGACCAGAAGCAGCAAGTGTGTCTCTGGCGTATACCTAGCATCACATTGCAACCTCTAAACTCAAGTCACTAACTGGCACACAGTCTTGTCGCCAATAGAACGTATCTTTTAGATATTTGGCTGAAACTATACCTTTTTATGGTAATATTATAACATAGGTTTGCTGTAAATGCCTAGAATATATTGTCAAGTTTCCTGCACCGGTATGTCTATACCTAACAAGAAGTTATCAACATAACCAACGAGCCTACTTTCCTGGGGCGAATATATCCAGTATGTTATTAAATCTATTAAAAATTAAATTTAAAACATAAAGTAAGTATACTAATGTAACCTGTAGGTTTAATTCCTCAGTTTCAGGCATTTAGACTTTAAAACATGGTCATTTTAATTTCATAATTTCTATATATTTTTGTTGTATTGTGCCGACATAATTCTTTTTCAATTTGTAAGTGTTAATCGTAATGATTTTTTATAATAAATGCTCATTAAGTAAATAATAGTGTAGTTCAGTGCAGCACGGTAGGACACACGATAGTTATTTGGGCGAGGCGTAACGAACATTTTAAGTGGCAGATATTTGCGTACACTATGTCGGAAGGGCAGTTGGCAAAGAATACGCACGAAAGCGACTTTCGAAGGGGTTTGTTTCATGAACTGTAATGGCGACTGGACATGTATGAGTCGAGGTCCTACGCTTATTGAGTCTCATTGAAGGAAGGAAGAATGTCCCACTGGCCAATCCAGGAGGGCTGCTGAGATCCTGGTACGTCGCATCGGGAAGTTTCAAGACGAAGAACTTCTGGAAAATCTCCATCTCAGTAATGTTTGCGACCCGCCCCCACATTTTCCTGAACAGAACAGTTCAGCATAATTTCGGACAGATTTTATTTCTCTAGTTCAATTCATACGATTCGTAATTATGCAATTGACTCACCATGACCCCTGAATAGTAAAATATCTATCCGAATGTGGTTAGTCAGTGCAAGTTATTAGTAAATTGAGAGACGTAACATTGAGGTTAATTTGCCATATGTGTGTCCTGAACGTTAGTTTGCTGCCCTCCTGCACATTTCTACGTTTGAACAGAATATATTTAACTATCCCCTGATTTCACTTCTACCCTTATATAGTATTCAGAGCATTCGCTACTTAATTTTCTCAGTAATTCATTCCTGTAGTGTTATTGGAACAGCTAGTAAATTTAATGAGGACATTAATTAAACGTAATTTTGTAACCGACAGAGAGACTTTTGTCATGTTTTTATTCCATTTTATTGTGTTGAATTTGTGTGTACGACGTCATGTCACGAATATGTCTTCATATATCTGCTCCCTGTTGTGCGTACATAAATTTGGCTTTATTTCAGGTATAGTAATAATGTTACGCTAATAATATTTAACTGAATATATAGTTTGAGATGAAATGGTTCACAAAATATAACCGTTTAATTTATTCGTATATTATCTTCTAAAATGACGGAAATCGTGGGACTAAATCAATTAACACTACACGAATAAAGTTTATGTTTCGAACAGACAAACAAGCCCATAAAATTAAGTTTAAACCAGTAATTATAACCAGATTAACCTTGGTAAAGTAATCCTTCAGAAATGAATGCTTGTATGGTTAACTCTAAGAGTATTCAATTTGTTTTAAATAGGTGAAAGTACTCTAAAAATAACACAATATTTACTCATATTTATTTCAAAAAGGCTGATTAACAACACTAAACTGTGCTAAAATCACCGGCTTTTAGATTAGCTGTCAAAAGTTTAGTTATTATTGGTCTTGTAAAATCCGAAATATGACATGGTATTTTTATGTAACCATATTGTGCCATCCTCCAAAACTGTTGTCGCACAACAATTGATATACCCTATTAAAATCAAAGTTCGTCCGATGAACGGTAAAAGTACAAAAATACGTAGTTCTCAAAATATAACTGGAAAAAGCGTTATCCATGTCGTGCTATCGTATTGAAAGGTTGATCTAGTGTATCGTAGTCTTCTTTCAATCCCTGGCGGGGACGATCCAGGTATTCACATCTGTGATTCGTGGCGTAGATGTCCGTTAATCTTGTATTCTCCGGCATCTCCATTTACTCCAGATCTTACATTAAGGCACCGCTCCATAATAATATAATGTCACCTAATCCTCCACCCCTAGCACTGGAACCTCGCTGTTATATTCTGAATAATATAATTTCACTCACTTTCACTAAAAAAATTAGAAAGTATCAACACAGGAATTTAGTTTTGAATGGGGAACAATGTTGATATAAGAAAATGCTACCATTAAAAATAAGATCGATGTGTTAGGAAAATACATACATGTAACCTTAATGAACAGGCACTGTGCATTGTGTTCCATGTTTGATTAAATCCTGCCTTAAGATTCAGACTAACTTACAATTACAGACCCATGATCTCATAAACATAACTTTTGATAAGAACGTATGTTTACAGTTTAATAAATCTGTAAATAAGTAAAACATATCGGGACCCGATACCAACTTAGTTATTATAGAGTGAATGTGTCGCGAGGATGAGATCTGCTCTCAGCTAGCAACAACCATAGTTTCATAAATCTGTGACTAGGTAAATTTTTCGGGTACCGGTACCTACTTAGTTATTATAGAGTGAATGTGTCGCGAGGATGAGATCTGCTCTCAGTTAGCAACAACCATAGTTTCATAAATCTGTGACTTGGTAAACCTTATCGGTGTCCGGTGCCTGCATAGTTATGATAGAGTGAAAAAGTTGCGAGGATGAGATCTGCTCTCAGTTAGCAACAACCATAGTTTCATAAATCTGTGTCTAGGTAAAGCTTATCGGGTACCGGTACCTACTTAGTTATTATAGAGTTACTGTGTCGCGAGGAAGAGATCTGCTCTCAGTTAGCAACAACCATAGTTTCATAAATCTGTGACAAGATAAAGCTTATCGGGTACCAGTACCTACTTAGTTATAATAAAGTGAAAGTATCGCGAGGATGAGATATGCTCTAAGTTAGCAACAACCATAGTTACATAAATCTGTGACTAGGTAAAGCTTATCGGGTACCGGTACATACTTAGTTGTAATAGAAAGTAAATGAATCGCGAGGATGATATCTGCTCTCAGTTAGCAACAACCATAGTTTCATAAATCTGTGACTAAGTAAAATTTATCGGGTACCCGTAAGTAAAAAGTTATAATAGAATGAAAGTTACGCGAGGATGTGATCTGCTCTGAGTTAGCACCAAACGTGGTTTCATAAATCTGTGACTAGGTATATTTTATCGGGTACCGGTAAGTACTCAGTTATAATAGAGTAAAAGTGTCGCGAGGATGAGATCAGCTGTCAGTTAGCAAAAAACCATAGTTTCATAAATATGCGATTAAGTAAAGCTTATCGGGTACCAGTACCATCTTAGATATTATAGAGTGAAAGTGTCGCGAGGATGAGATCTGCTCTCAGTTAGCAACAACCATAGTTTCATAAACCTGTGACTAGGTAAAACTTAGCGGGTACCGGTACCTACATAATTATAATAGAGTGAAAGTATCGCGAGAATGTGATCTGCTCTCAGTTAGCAGAAACCATAGTTTCATAAACCTGTGGCTAAGTAAATTTTATGGGTTACTGGTACCTACTTAGTTAAAATAGTGTGAAAAAGTAGAGAGAATGTGATCTGCTCTCAGTTAGCAACGACCATTGTTACATAATTATGCGACTACGTAAATCTTACCGGGTACCGGTACCTACTTAGTTATAATAGAGTGAAAATGACGCGAGAATGAGATCTGCTCTCAGTAAGCACCATCCTTAGATTCATAAATCAGTGTCTAGGTAAAGCTTTCGGATACCGGTGCCTACTTAGTTATAATACAGTAATTATATCGCGAGGATGAAATTTATCAGTGTTTCATAAACCTGTGAATAAGTAAATTTTATCGGGTATCGATACCTACTTAGATATAATAAAGTGAAAGTGTCGCGAGGATGAGATTTGCCCTTAGTTAGCAACAACCATAATTTCATAAATCTGTGGCTAGGTAAAGTTATCGGGTGCCGGTACCTACTTAGTTATAATAGAGTGAAAGTGTCGCGAGGATGAGATCTGCTCTTAGTTAGCAGCAACCATTGTTTCATAAACCTGTGACTATGTAAATTTTACCGGGTACTGGTAAATACTTAGGTACAATAGAGTGAAAAAGTCTAGAAAATGTGATCTGCTTTCAGTTAGCAACAACCATTCTTTCAATTTTCTGTGACTTGGTAAAGTTCATTGGGTACCAGTATATACATAATAGAGTGAACATTTTTCGATGATGTGTTTTGCCTTCAGTTAGCAAAAACCATAGATTCATAAATATTTGACTAGGTAAAGCTTTCGGGTACCGGTACCTACTTAGTTATAATAGAGTGAAAGTGTCGCGAGGATGAGATCTACTCTCAGTTAGAAACAAACTTTGTTTCATAAAACTGTGACCAGGTAAAGCTTTCGGGTACCGTACCTACTTATTTATAATACAGTGATGATATCGCGAGGATGAGATTTTTCAATGTTTCATAAATCTGTGACTAAGTAAATTTTATCGGGTACCAGTACATACATATTTATAATAGAGTGAAAATTTCGCGACGATGAGTTCTGCCATCAGTTAGCAACAAGCATTGTTTCATAAATCTGTGACTAGGTAAAGTTTGTCGGGTACCGGTACCTACTTAGTTTTAATAAAATGAAAGTGTCGCGAAGATGAGTTCTGCTTACATTTAGCAACAACCATAATTTCGTAAATCTGTGACTAGGTAAAGCTATTCTGGTACTGGTACATATTTAGCTATAATAGAGTAAAATTGTCGCGAGGATGAGATTTGCCTTCAGTTAGCAACAACCATAGTTTCAAAAATCATTGACTAGGTAAAGCTTATCATGTACCGGTACCTACTTAGTTATAATAAAGTGAAAATGTCGCGAGGATGAGTTCTGCCCTCAGTTAGCAAAAACCATAGTTTCATAAATCTGTGACTTAGTAAAGCTTATCGGCTACGGGTACCTCCTTAGTTATATTAGAGTGAAAATGTTGCAAAGGATGAGTTAGGCCCTCAGTTAGCAACAACCATATTTTCACATATCTGTTACTACATAAATCTTATCGTGTACCAGTACCTACTTAGTTATAATAGTTTGAAAATGTTGCAAAGATGAGATTCATCATTGTTTCATAAATCTGTGACTAAGCAAATTTTATTGGGTACCGGTACCTACATATTTACAATAGAGTGAAAATTTCGTGACGATGAGATCTGCCATCAGTTAGCAGCAACCATAGTTTCATAAATCTGTGACTATATAAATCTTATCGGGTACCGGTACCTACTTAGATATAATAGAGTGAAAATGACTCGAGGATGAGTTCAGCTCTCAGTTAGCAACATCGTTGTTTCATAAATCTGTGAAAAGGTAAAGCTTTCGGGTACCGGTACCTTTTTGGATATAATACAGTGATAATGTCGCGAGGATGAAATTTATCAGGGATTCATAAATCTGTGACTAAATAAATTTTATCGGGTACCGATTCCCTTCTTTGTTATAATAGAGTGAAAATGTCGCGAGGATGAGATTTGCCCTAAGTTATCAACAAACATAGTTTCATAAATCTGTGATTAAGTGAACCTTATCGGGTACCAGTACCTACTTAGTTATAATAAAGTGAATGTTTCGCAAGTATGAGATCTGCTGTGAGTTAGCAACAACCATTGTTTCATAAATCTGTGACTTGGTATAGCTTATTGGGTACCGGTGCCTACTTAATTATAATACAGTGATAATAGCGGGTGGATGACATTTTTCGATATTTCATATATCTGTGACTAAGTAAATTTTATCGGGTACCGACACCTACTTAGTTATAATAGAGTGAAAGTGTAACGAGGTTGAGATTTGCTCTCAGTTAGCTACAACCAAATATTCATAGATCTGTAACTAGGTAAAGCTAATCGGTTACCGGTACCTACTTAGTTATAATAGAGCGAAAATGTTGCGAGGATGAGTTCAGATCTCAGTTAGCAACATCCTTAGTTTTATAAATCTGTGACTAAGTGAAGCTTATCGGGTACCAGTACCTACTTAGTTATAATAAAGTGAAAGTGTTGCGAGGATGAGATCTGTTATCAGTTAGCTGCAACCATAATTTCATAAATCTGTTACTAAGAAAAATTTATCGGTTACCGGTAAGTACTAAATAATAATAGAGTGAAAGTGTCGCGAGGATGTGTTCTGCTCTGAGTTAGCAATAACCATAGTTTCGTAAATCTGTGTCTAGTTATAGCTTATTGGGTACCGGTACCTACTTAGTTATAATACAGTGATAATATCGCGAGGATGAGATTTATCATTGTTTCATAAATCTGTGACTAAGAAAAATTTATCGGGTACCGATACCTACTTAGTTATAATAGAGTGAAAGTGTCGCGAGGATGAGAATTGCCCTTAGTTAGCAACAATCATAGTTTCGTAACTCTGTGACTAGGTAAAGCTTATCGGGTACCAGTACCTGCTTAGTTATAATGGAGTGAAAGTGTCGCGAGGATGTGATCTGTTCCCTGCAGCAACCATAATTTTCATAAATCTGTGACTATGTAAATTTTATCGGCTACTGGTAACTACTCAATTACAATATAGTGAAAAATTCGAGAAAATGTGATCTGCTCACAGTTTGCAACAACCATTCTTTAATTTTTCTGTGACTTTGTAAAGTTTATCGGGTACTAGTACCTACTTATTTATAATAGAGTGAAAATTTCGCGACGATGTGTTCTGCCCTCAGATGGCAACAACCATAGTTATTTTAGTTCAAATTAGTATGTTATACCTTCAGTTTGTTTGATTTAAATAATCTTATCATATTTAGGTTATATATGCACGATGTTTATTGTAATATGACGGTGATTAGTAAGTTACCTTAACTGCGTAATTAAAACTTTCGAGATACTTTACACGTATCTTCAACATAAAGTTGTGATTGATAAATGACAGGAAACTGTTTTGGAGCCGACTAATGGCTTGTGGTATCAGGGATAAAAAACACCAAGGAGTTGTGGCGACCAGACATTGCGAAACAGTAAAAGAAACACATACACACACAGCCGCACTGTTTACACGGAGTAAGAAAGGTATACATAAGTCAGTTACCAAATGTAATCCCCTGATGTGACGTAAGAAAGAGCCGTTTCTGCTCAGCTGGGCTGATAGCTGCCGCGTCGTATCTTCCAGCCTCTGTAGATGTTCCTCCATCTGCAAGCACTTTGTGACATTACTTTTATTAAGCATCGCAATACTCAGTATTACCTTTTTCTCGTTTAATAGGTTACAGTTCATAGATTGTTACTGCTAGTACATATAATCAGTGTCACGAAACTGTTTCCGGTTATGTGCAAGTAAATAACGCTTTCGCAAATAACGTATTTTCTGTCGATTCCTTTTAAATGGGTTTTTCCGTGAATAACCATACACGTGAAGAAAGTAAATCTATTTATTGAATTTCATTTTCTTTATTTACGTAGTTTATATTAGGAAAAAAAATATTAGTTAAAGTATTTATTTTCGTTTCGTTATGAAATATTTTTTTTTTACATTGCGTAACATTTTCTAGGAAAATAATATTATAGTAATATAGTTAAATAAAGATGAAGGTCTAATTCTGCTGCTTGTTAATTATGAAAGGTATGTGTTAATACATACACTCATATATACATATATATGTATATATACATGTGTATATGTATATATATATATATATATATATATATATATATATATATATATATATATATATATAGGCCTATGCATACAAATAAACAAAACGTTATTCTCAGTTATACAGGCATAATTATTATATTTTATATTCTGAACGGACTATTTACATGTAATTACATTATTGACAAAACGTCTTTGATAAAATTCACTTCCATTTAGTTAACTTACAAAACATAGAAAAATCTTCACTATTAAAGTTTTTGTGGCAATGTAATGTTTTCAATGGTACATCAAAATATCAAACAAATAAGAATTAAAATCTCAACAAAATAATGTTTTATTTTAATACCTCCCGTAGTTATTTGTACTCCGCGTGTGTAAAGACTTAACTAAGATGTTACTGAAATAAAGTGTACACACAGTTAAATTCCCTTGTGAAATTACGCTACTAATTATTTTTGTATGAAAAAAAAAAAAAAAGGCTGCAACTCCAATGTTCAGAATTTAAGTACGAAAAACAAAACTGTGCAGATAGTTGAAAACAACTTATATAAACTGCTTCTTGCATTTAGGAGCTGCTGTACAACATATAGTTTACCATATTTTTTGGGATTAAATACTACTGTGCCGTGTCATTAGCATCATATCATTCTTTAAGGTCATAGCACTGTTTAACCAAATGAATTCTGTATTTTCGTGAAGGTTTACAGTATATTTCAACACGACCATACATTTTCCGAAACATTTATCACAATATGTTATTTTTCGTAATACAATTACATTACTGTGGTAATGTTTTGTGTGTTGAGCGTGAAGAAGTTTTCAGCTACGTTTACGTTAAGTAACAACTCATGAGGGATTTTCCTACGTTAAAGTTGTAGCGCACTAGTGGGAAAGGCAAAAAAGTAAAACTTAAGAATTCCAAACATTTAATTTAATTTTTTTTTCAAAATTTTTATTGTTGGATGCATTTATGTTATTGAATACGACTCGTCAAGTTCACACTAAAGTGCGAAACGTAAAATCTATAGCAACATTACAATGGGTCATCTTGTGCCATTAATGCAGAGGAATGCGGTGAGATGCACATACACGATAAAGAAAAGTTATCTTTATAGAACTGAAGTTATTGACAAAGTTTACACTAGAAACTCACCGCAATTGTTGAGTTTTGTCTTGCTTGGTGTTCGTCGATTACTTCTCGTAGAAGTTTGTTCTCATCCACGAGTTTCTTGTAGGAAGAAAGGTAGAAGTAGACTCCTGAAGGAAAATCATTTTCCACCTTGTCTTCCTGCGAGTGGAAAGATGTACCAATTACTCAAGGATATATGATTGCAAATTAATGTATGACATGTACAACACGATTAGGAGAACTACACGTGTTTATTACTTTATGAACAAGGCAATTCTTCATTCGCATAAAATTACGTTTTGTTTCAAAATAACGGAACATATTATGAATGAAGTGGGAAGTAGACAATAGTACTGCCAACATGTGAACGGAAGTTTAAAGGCCGTCTAGCATAGGTCGATAATTGTTCATACGAAATCTTCTAAACGTGGTGAATAGTGTTTGCTACGGAACAATATTCAGAGAAGGTTACAATGTGAATACCAATTTAAATTTCTCCTTGATTTCCTAAAGCTTATTTCATATCATCCTAAAATGGCTGATAAGGTCTTTATACGGTCCACGTAAGATATATTACAGTATTAACATCTAAGTATAGAAAATTTTAATCATTGTATGGTTGCGTACGATATATCTTTATCTTATAATAACGGACGCAATTAATGGGGTCAAATCTGAAGTCTCGTTTGGCGAGCTACCATAAACATGGACGCCAGCACAGTGACTTACGCCTAGAGACTAGTTTGCCGCGTGATGCACGTGACTTGTTCGCCCTTATTGTTTCCGCTCTTCTTAGACTCAGACGTGTCAAATACCTCCACATACACCGCCACTTTAAACAATGCAGGTGCCTTAAGTGGGAGTGTTTTTCAGTTTTTGAGCTGATATACGTGTCCGTAGCTGTTTCTCAAGAGGGCGTAGTAGATAAATAAGCGCTGAGTGCTACAATTGATATTTACAAATGTCAGAAGTAAACAATGAAAAACTTCAAAACAGCAATCCTTAAAAATTATATTTTTCAAGTTTATTAGCAAACTTTTACCCGGAATGATAAATTTGTTAAGCTTGGTCTCTAGTGCCGCAATTAAATGTGCGAGACTACGGCCTCAAGAGATTGTTCTTCAGATATACGTTACTTGA
Organism: Medauroidea extradentata; assembly: GCA_003012365.1. NCBI lineage: Eukaryota > Metazoa > Arthropoda > Insecta > Phasmatodea > Phasmatidae > Medauroidea > Medauroidea extradentata. Next base: position 69,651 of record PNEQ01105249.1, read on the forward strand.
AAAAAAAATTCTGCTCAGAAAGTTGGCAAAAAGTATTGTCTAATGTTGCTGTATTTTTACTGTTGTAAATTGGCTACGAGAAACCTACAATCCTAATCTGATGCTTTCAGTGCTGAATTATATACCACACACTCTTAAATTCTAAACCCAATATTTTTACCTGGAAAAAATATATTAAAAAATATAAATTAAAAGTTTATTTCCAAGTTTTATGCAACAATTTATGTAATGGACTACGTGATAAAAGAAGTAAAAAAAACACACATATTCTGTTATTAATAAAAACATTACTGAAAGTAGGAATTTTGCATTGAAAACTTGCTATATATTTGTTCTCAGTGAATAGTGACATTTCTCCTGGTAACAAGGATACAACGTTAATATCAGTGTGAACTATCGACTCATCGATGTGTGTGTGGCAGTAACTATTGCTCTTCGCTGCGACTAACTGCCATGACGAACTATCATGTTGCACGATAAGAGATGGTAACGGCTCTCTCGTGTGTTTTGGAAGTTAGTGAAATTTGTCACATAAAAGTATTTAAAGTGATATTGCTAGTACGGCGATTATAATGAACAACTGCATTTAAGTGTAATCTATATATATATATAAAAATGTAAGCTGACTGATTGATTGACTGACTGACTGACTGACTGACTGACTGACATATCAAACTGCTGCCCAAACCACTGGACCTAGAATCGTGAAATTTTTTGTGGGGGTTCCCTTCAGGTCGTAGGCGAGCACTAAGAAGGGATTTTTCGAAATTCGACCTCTAAGGGGGTGAAATGGGGTGAAATGTGTTTCCGAAGAAACGTCGATAGAGCTCGAACCCGACGGCCTATCATCGTGATTTTTACTTTAATAGGACACTCGTA
>PNEQ01105250.1:0-50674 GCA_003012365.1 Medauroidea extradentata
TTCACCACTTAAGAGAGTAAATTTCGAAAAACCCTTTAATCACGTTTTAGAATACTTTATTGGTATCTCGTGGACGTAAAAAACACAACATTAGCCCGCTGGGTTCAAGATATATCGACGATTAATTGAAAACGCTTTTCACCACTTTTCACCCCTTTTCACGTCCTTAGGTGGCGAATTTCGAAAATTCCTAAAATTAATTTTTAGGTATTTAAATAAGCATCAATCCTAAACAAAAAGCACGTCTCTATATAAAAAACTATGGGATCGATATATATATCGAATGTGAGTCGATAACTCATATTACCCCATTTTTAACCAGTTTAGGGCCGAATTCGAAAAATATATTTTAAATGGTACTTGGGATATTTACAAAAGCACCAATTTAAAGCAAAGAGTACTTCGATATCTCGATTAATTCGATAGATATGAAATGATAATCGAAAACACATTTCACGTATTTTCACCCCTTTAAATAAAGAATTTCGAAACGATTTTGAGTCCTGTCATAGACATTTGTAAAAGTAACCAATTAAAGTTAAAATCACGACGATAGCCAATTGTGTTTCAAAGATAAAGACGATTCATTAAAAACACATTTTGCCCCTTTTTACTGCCTGGGGGTCTAATTTCAAAAAAACGTAAAACTACTTTTTGGGTATTTACGTATGCAATATTTTGAAGTGAATATCAACTCTCTATCCCGAAGGGTTCGATAGATATCGATAGTTGATTGGAAACACATTTAAGGTCTTTTCAGCCCCTTAAATGTTGAACTTCGAAAAATCCTTAAAATGGCCAATATGCATTTTTACGAGTTTCCTATTAAAGTAAAAATCACGATGATAGGCCGTCGGGTTCGAGCTCTTTCGACGTTTCTTCGGAAACACATTTCGCTTCTTTTCACCCCTTTAGAGGTCGAATTTCGAAAAATCCCTTCTTAGTGCACGCCTACGACCTGAGGGGAACCCCCACAAAAATTTTCACGATTCTAGGTTCAGCGGTTTGGGCTGCAGTTTGATATGTCAGTCAGTCAGTCAGTCAGTCAGTCAGTCAGTCAGTCAGTCAGTCAGTCAATCAGTCAGCTTTCATTTATATATATATATATATTTTTTTTTTTTCATTTTCTCTGGGAAATTAATCCGTTGTTTTATTTTTGCGATCAAATTCGTTAGAGGTCGTAACATTTAGAAAAATATGAGAATAATGCGTGCAACCAATGATACAAGCGTTATTATAATTGACCTACCCAATCTAATTCTAAACATGTTATAAGGCGCAAGTGTCCCTCAGGAATATATGAAGCTGTGTTTAGTTAGTAGTTTTTAATAATGGTTTCTGGCCTTGGTTAATTGTTCGCTACTTATTGCAGGCCTCTATAAAGGCAGATTTAGGGGATAGAATCACAAAGTCTGCATCAACATTTTTGTTTACATCCGCGCACCACAGGATGTCGGATAAACTTTTCTGGCTGTCGATTAGCATATTGGTTTACCTGCCGACACGAAGGATCGATGATCACATCTCGTTATTACATAACTTCCTCCTCCCTCCGCTCTGCACGTGATGCTTTCACTTATCACGCATTAAAGCCAAACACTCCTTACAGCGAAATTTCAGTTGTCACCCTGAAAACACCACATGCTGTCGACTGTCTGTCGACTAAATATTCTGACCAAACCCTCATTAAAATGGTCTCTGAGTGAACGCATTTTGTGGGTTCGAGGCCTGGTGGTGTGGAAGCGGTAAGGACGAGACAACATGCCCATCATGCCTCTATTTAGCCTCTAAGCACAAGTCAGTGAACCGACGGGCAGTCTTCGCGTCGACAACGCACCTGTATGAGACTTTCTACGGTGACCCTATCATTTTATGACATATTATTTGAGATAAATGAGTATTGGACACCCTTTAAATATTGCCAACAAATATTTACTTACCCAAAAGAGAACGCAAAATCTTCCATTTTCGGCCACTATAAAATATGCTTAATGGGTAGTGGTTAACTTGAAATGGGCGAACACACGTGTACCGTTCTCTAAGTGTTATTTCTAAGCAGGCGTCACTTATGTGTGATGAGCAGTTTTCTAATAATCTGATAACGACCAAAGTTCTGCACGCTGCTCGGCAGCCCAGGCTGACGCCCACATTTTATATAGCTGCCTGGATGGACGTAGGATTCTGGTCGTGTGTTTGTGTGAGAGAGGCCCGACGCCAAGGGTGATCTTGGCCGGCTCATCTGGTGCGGTATCGCCTCTACCGCAAGACACTGAAACGGCGTGCAGTAATATCACAGATCACTCGCCTGACTGACACTTTCAGTTGTCACCCCATATTTTTATAGTGGATAGTTTTAAGCAAAGTCCATTGCATGCTCTAAGAGTAATTTCACACGAATCCTGCGAGTGGTTTTACATATATAACTGGTTGAAAAAGTAGTTTTTAGCCATTTTGCGGAGCTCCGAAATGATTTCTCTAATCGACGTGATGTTTTGAAAAAAAAAAACAACTGTTTAGTCATCGTTTGAAGTGTATTTTCTTTTCGTACATAGACATATTGGGCATATGTGAAATAGTTTCTTAAAAAAAAAAAAACGTATTTACGAACACGCTGCATCGCATTTTAAGCACGTGGTAGGCGAGGCTCGTAACTTGTGTGCAGCTGTCTTCTCGCTGATAACTCGAACGTATTAAACATTCGGTGATGACCATCACTTTTTAACGCAGTATAAAAATAACTTGTATTATACACGTCTACGCCTTAAAAAAATACTGAACCAAGATTTTATTATACCTACTGAGGACCTTAAAATAATATAGCTATTCTGGCTAGCAAGAAAGTAAGTTTTAAAGATTACTGGACGACCTGAAAATGGTATAAACAGGTATAAAATTCTTCGAATGCATTCAAACATAAAATTATTCGAATGCATTCAAACCAGGTTGAAGGGTTTTTGAAATAACTTATGTTGACTGAAGCTATATACACTGCACCGTAAATAAACGTATACATAACATAACGATTTACATAGTGAAAATAACAGTATAGTTTCGTTTCCGTTATCGTTGGTGTGTTATGCTTCTGTATGGGGGATATAAATGGGGGACGATACCCCTCTTTTCTACGTTATTTATCCCAGTCTTTATTTTTTGTTCATTCTGTAGCACAGATATAACAGTTAGGAGAATGGTTCCCCGTATAATATCAGCGAGATAAATGTTACGCCTACCTGGGGACAATGGGACTTTCAGCCCTTCACAGGCTTGTGAAGTGGTAGCAAAGGGCGTACAAACACCGCACTGCCATCGAATAGAAGTAGTGATACACTGGAATCGATTCGTCTCTCATTGTCGCAATATAGCCTTTCAGCCGAGCGTCGCCTTCCTCATTGCCTCTATTATTTGCGCTCGCACGAAATTTGTCAAACGACCTTCTCGTGGATGTCTTGTTAGTTTCACGTCAAATATATATGTTATTCTGCACGCCTTGTTAGGCATTCGACAATACTGAAAGCAACAATCGTAGTTTTAAAAAGGTGGCAAATAATTAAAATCAATTGTCATCTCTTCGTGCGCCAACAGAACATTTACAAAAAAAAAAAAAAATCCTCGACGACATTGCAAGTTATTAGCTTGTGAACACAATGGGACACTTACTATACTTCAGCTAGTGAGGAACCGTTGATTATTGTTGTTACTGTACGTATCTGTTAAGATCATGTTCTTTTGTTTGTACGTTTTTTTAGCGACATTAATATTATACGTCTAAATTAGAGCAGATATAAAAAATAAGTTTGGCACTTTTTTTTTTAAATCGTCTTAATGTCACCTAATTTTTTCAAGGTAGCAAAAACTATTTTTTTTTTGTAACTATGTAACTAACGAAATTTTGGTAAATTGACGTTTTGTTAGAGACCAAAAAATTGGCTATCACGAAAAAAAAAAAAATTAAACGAAACTTCCGAGCATATTTTCGTCATCTGCTCTCGTTTAACTTGAGAAAAAGGTTACCGCAAAAACGGTAGAAAGAAGACAGCATGGCCTTTACAACAGTATAAATTTGACTGCATCCTAAAATATTTCGTAACACTGGTGTAGACGTATAGGAAAATATCCTACTATACCTACTCTCATAATACTTACACGCATATGTATTATACATCTATAAACGTATTATTACAGTGAAGATTCACTGAACTAGTCTACTGAACTTTAACTTTGTGCGAAATCTAGGTACTGCGTGCCCAAGTACCTATCAGTGTTAAAATGCAACAATATGTATATTGTATATACTTCGGAGCGATTATGGCGCGTTATACTTATCGACTACATGCGTTTAAAACACACGCAGAGTTTTTCATAAACAATATGATTCGACAGCAAGGGGTAAGGTAAGGTCTTCCCCTTTAGATGAGTTATCTGTCTCTCTCTTCCTATTCTGCTTCGCTCTAAGCAGTTGTAGCAATTCACGGGACTAAAAGAGGGTAAAATAATATTTTATGGCTCGAAGGGCCAGTCCTGTAAATCTTCAATTATTTATTTCGCTTCAAATAACCGTAATCTCATTGTTTTCTTAAAATACAGTTACATCTATACATACCATTATATAATTAAAATTATGTCATTGTTAGCAAAATTCCAAAAAAATATATTCTTCCATTCTGTTATATAAACGTTCACCTCGTGAGTTTAAAAATGGATGTAGGCTGTTTAAAGTCCATAAAGTAGACTAGAGGACACAAAGGCGATCCGGGTTCGATTCCTGGCGGGGTCGGTACCCGAATTTTCGCACGTAGGAATCGTGCCGGACGATGCCGTTGGTCAGCGGCAGTGGTAAAGTTAAAAAAAAATTAAAATAAGAAAATTCAGTTAAGTTTAGCCTGTCCCAAATAATAACGGGAAATTTGTATGACTCTTCTCTCTACCTATAGGAAGCTAAGCCAATACGTCGTGCAAATTAATTCCCCTCCTCCTGGAGGCAGAAAAACTCTTATTAAACATTTATGTAACAGGGTACGCCTGAGCCAGAGTATCATAGACGACGTAAAGCATATCGCCTTCATTCGCAGCGTGCTTAACTGGCGTGAAAGGTTATCGTAGTTTTTTTATTTCCTATGGGAATCCAAGCGGTGAACCTATAATCTTATTTTACGTTTCTACTAAGTACGCAATCAGGTTGCAATTTTCACAGCAACAAGAGGCCAAAAAATGCCGGATTGTAGCCATTTTGAGAAACACTTTAATCAAATATTAGAATAAAATGTGCACAGTTGTGAAAATTATAGAATTATAATGTCATGTGTGTGTTTTTTCGTATATAAACGTAAAGGGGACATGGCAATAGGTTTTGCTTAAATAATAATACTCATGACACGTTACAGACTTCACTTTCTTTGCATAACACAATGTTTTAAAGAAAATGCTATATTTGACGTTATGGGATGCAAACTAGTAATGTGTTAGCTCAGATACATATTTTTGATAATCCCACTGTTAAGATAAATCGCGAAATAAAAAAAAAATACTTCTAAGTTAACATTGACTCCTGAATGTATATACGAGCAAAAATTACTTTCAAAAACGCCTGTGCATATTAGAAATACATGTTTAATATGCATACAATAGTTCGTCCATAATGTATTTAACCAACACCAATATGCTGGAGGCCGCAGTGGCCGAATTGTCAAATGACTAAGGCGATCCGGGTTCGATTCACGGCGGGGTCGGTCCCCGGATTTCCGCATTTGGGAATCGTGTCGGACGATGCTGTTGGTTTGCGGGTTTTCTCGGGAATTTCCCGTTTCCCCGCCTCTTCATTCCGGCGCTGCTTCACACTCACCTCAAGTCACACCTCACCAGAGCTGAAGACCTCTGTGTTAAGAGCTGGCCAAAATCTCTCACTCACTTACCAATGTGCTGGATGTCAGGAACAACGATCCTCATGACCATCGCAGTCGCTTCACTTCCTTGAATTCAAGCAGGAGTATTGAGAAAATACTTTGTTACTCCTGTGTGTCAATAAAGAAATCATTTCCTTCATTTGTGTTTTCTTACCGGTATTTTTAAAGAACTGTACGTACAAGAGCGGAAGTGTTTTGTCAATGTGCCAAGGGACAGAGCCAAATAACTGACACTTGGTACGTTTCCAGCAAGAGAAGTTGCGGAAATGGAAAAAGGAGGGGGGAGGTGGTGCTCCCACGTGTCCAGTTGATTCAACCCCATTTTTGTTTTGTTATGATTCAACATTTCAATTTAACTTAGGTGTTCATATATTCAAATCTCATTCGAACAGCAATATTCCATCTACTTCAATAAATGCGCGTGGAAATCGTAATTTTTGAAAAGCATTCTGTATAAATATTTGAATAAATTAGCAAACCAGATAGGGTCAAATGAAAATGTGTTTTTATGTGTTAGAAGTTCTCTTTGAAAATGTTTTTAAGTAAGGCATTGTATTTTACTAATACATGAAATCAATATTATTTTATGTTTGTTCAATCTACCTCTAATTGGTTTAATTCTAAACACATTATTTGCTCTGTTTTAGTCTGTATTGTTGTAAAGTGATATACGCAAACTTTGCTGGACAATAAATTGTTTTGTATTTAGTGCAATTTTAGGTTATTGGAAAAAATAATAATATACGTAAATTATACTGGTGTGTGGGGAGTAAGTGTTGAATTTCTTTACTGAGTTTATTAGTTTACTATAGGGCAAGGTAACTGCAGTTACGGTATAAATGTAGTGGTGGTGACGTGGCCATGAGTATAGTTTACAAAATAAAAAATGTATATCTAGCTAAGGTTAATTCTACTACAGGTTAGAAATATCAATGCTAAATTTTGGCTCTCGGAAAATTTCTGCCACTTAAGCGCTGGTGTTGGTAAGAGATGTTGACTGATAAATCACAGAGATTTTTTGGTTTTATGTTGCATGAAGTTGTTAATTTGAAAGCCAAATTTGTTTCTTTTGCCCTTTAAAGTAAATTAAATGATTTTTCTCTTTACCACGCCTAGCTAAATGTAGTTTTAGTACGATTTCGTATTTTATATCGATACGTTAGCGACGGCAGCGCAGTTAGCGGCGGAATATTTCCCTGTGTCGAAAACTCTCTCAATCTCAAAAGAAAACACATTTTTTTTTTTTTCAAAAGGTAGTATAATTAACCTTAGTGTAGCTTAATGTAGGGCGCCAACAAATTTTTCAGCCTGTTTCATTTGTTTATTCCCATTTTAATCTGCCGCAAAGGCAATATTAATTACTGGTTTTCGTTTCAAGCTGCTTACCCAGATCAAAAGTGTCACAATTTAGCGAGGATTTGAAATCTCTATACCGTTGCTGATTACACAAAAAAAATTGTACTCATTTTTTAGCTTTCTGTGATCTGAACACGTTTGAAATTCATTTTTATTGGTCTCTGTGTAGTGAGTTGAATTATCGACGTAATAAAACCCCTTTAGAATTCATATGCGTACCATTACGGCCGTCAGTCGTTTTTCCACTTTCAAATTCACGCGTACGATTGTAGTTAATTATTCATATTTGTGATACCAGACGTTCACAACCGTATTTGCGAAGCTTAAGAAATTAAACTGTAAAGTCCAGCTATCCTCGTTTAATAGAGGTTTAAAATTAAGGCTGCCTTGAGAGGGTTATTTTGTTTTCATTAAACCATTAAACTAGACTATATGTATAACACCACGTGCATGGTACGCAATAGAAAACGAACATAACATACGCTCATAGCACATAAGTAATAAAAATATAATTGCGTGACAAATGACAGATATTGAATGCTTAAATTGTTAAGGGCACTGGACCAGTAAAAATTAATTTTTTAAAAATATTTGTTCCAATTTCTGTTCAGGTAAATGAGTGAGAGATTTTAGTCAGCGCTTTACATCAAGGTCTTCAGCACTGATGAGAGTTTACATGAAGAGAGTGTAGAGCAGCGCCGGAATGAAAGGGCGTGGGAAACGGGAGATCCCCGAGAAAACCCGCCGACTGACGGAATTGTCTGCCACGGTTCCCACATGCGAAAATCCGGGGTCCAACCTGCCGGGAATCGAACCCGGATCGCCTTGGTCGGAAGCTAATGGTCTGACAATTCGGCCACCGCGGACCCTAACTAAACTGTTCGGCTTTCACACATAAGATAACATGAAATTTCCCCAAATAAAAAATAAGCCCCGTAGATTGCGCATAATCGCTCATTAAAGCCACAAAATGGCCGTTGTAGTGTAGAAATAACATTAAAAAAAGTAATTGCTTATGAAATCAAAATTACAGGAACTGAAAGTCAGTATATCAATGCATTTTAGGACTCATGTTAAAAGAATAACATAGCCAGGAACGAAGCCTAGGGCGGGGGAAGCTACGGGAGGATGTTTTAACATCTCGGGCCCGACTATATAGGCTTGCGAAAAGGCAGCGCGAGAGAGACGTCGCAATATGGGAAGATGTGCTAGGCGTCGCCGACATCGAGCCAGACTATCGTCAACGACGTCGAGGTGTAGCAAGCTCCGGTGTCCAGGAGGACACAGCTAAGCTTGTCCGCAGCTCGAGACATCCGTGAGAGGCGTAAGTAAGTCTCAATTCAAGTTGGCTTTGGGTTCATTCAGTAGATTGCGCTGGTACAGGCACCGAAGATTCCAAGGTGTAGTGAACTTATTAAATAGGGTTTAGCGGAATATTGACATTACCCGTTATTTAACACCTTAGACTACTATAATCCGCTCAGTGAGGGAACTTAAAGGTATGAGACGTCATAGACCAATGAGGTAAAGATTACAACAATGTGTTTGCCAAGAGTTAGTTTTGAAAAATTCAGCAACATACAAATCTCAATGTTAATAAAAAATTTTCTCATTGCCATCAATTATTAAAAAGTACAAAAATGTATCGCTATTTCATCGCAAAGTTGTCTCGAAGTAGCTCATAGCATTTAGTATGGATATAAATGATCTTGTTTCTGCAAGTTAATAATTTTTTTTTTCAATTTGCTGTACACTGCAATGCCCATTTTGTGAGTTTAATGAGTAATTATATACAATTTATAGGGTCAATTTTTTTATTTGGGGAAATAACATATGATGCGCAATAGTTGAACAGACAGTGTTTAGCACAAATATACAGCATATATTTAAAAAAGTTAATTATTTCGGGCCCAGTCATAAGGGATATTAGTTTTTCTAGTGCAGAAATAAAGAATTTTTAGAAGTGATGGTATATCGCGAAAATTTTTGTGCCAACATTGCCTTGAAAACACTGTAGTTTCTCGCAACATGTATGATTAGGTGGTGCACTTCTGACACTCCGTAGCTGTCTGCAGACCAATAACTGGTATCAAATATTACAATAGCGGGATTATTATTGGCTTAGTCAAATAGGGTTATAACTCCACGTACAGGAAAAAACCAGTGAGCTTTTGATAAGCAGAACGTACGTTGAAGCCCAGCAAACAGTCAAGTTTTCTGCCGTAGAGTGCCACATTTTTTTCTACGCGATTAGCCAAATCCATTCGCAAAACGTTTACGTACGGAAATAAAACAAAATCGAAACAATGTTTATATCGTTTTAAAAATACGGCACGCTTATTATATACATGATTTTAGGGCCCTTCAAAATGGCAAAAAACTTTTTTTTTTTTTTTACTGTTTCAAGTTTAAAAATACCTTCCGGATTCGTAAAACATGACGCTAGAAGCATGCGTTGATTTTTGACTACAAACTTTACATAAAGAAAACTGCGGGTCGCCGCTTTTAATTCACGTAGAAAAAACCGAAAATTAAAGTACTGCGCGCCGGTTTGGCGTTCAGCGAGTAGAAGCGAAGCTGTTACTATCGAGTATGATAAGTTGAACATTATCGCTCCCTTGTCTACGTGCAGCAAACGCAGAAAATTACATCTCTTACTGAGGCCTCTCTATGCTCATTCAACATCCGTGCATCTGTGCTGTGAGTGTGTTTTTGAACGTGCGTAAGCGTGTGTGTGTGTGTGTGTATGCATGAGAACTATTGCGATTATCGCTAGAGATGACGGAATATCGCGAAAATGTTTTATACCAACATACCCTTGAAAACGTTGTACTTTCTTGCGTCACACATGATTGGCTAATGTACGTCTGACACAACGTAGCTGTCTGCAGACCAACAACAGGCGCAAGTAATTTATTGCAGAATTCTTATTGGCTCAGTCAAATATAGCATCAGCTTCACGTACGAGAGAAAGCCAATAATAATCTATTAAGCTGAACATGTGTTGAAATCCAGCAAACAGTCAAGTTTTCCAGCGATGAACTATCATCTCTAAATATCGCCAATATTGGGCTGCAGCTAGTAAAATACGACGTTCTCTCCACAGAAAGGATATGATCTGTTCAAAGTTAAGAAACATTATTCTTCAGTTTGTTAAATTAGCGAAAGCGTTTTTTCGTGGCCGTTTCTACTACATGATGCGCTTATGAAGAAGTAAATTTAATTAAGAAATTGAAGTTATTTTTTGTTAACGGACAGGAAGACTTAATTTTGCAAGACTTTTAACGGATAGGCTTGTGGTCACATACTTCAAAACATGGGATTTTTGCAGGATTCACATAGTGTATAATATAAATTTAGTGTTTGATACATAATGTCAACCCATTTACGTTACTTGAGGCACATAAATATTTTACGGTATTTGTAACTGTAGAAACTGTTCAATATTTTCGTATACTGTAAATTATACGTCAACGTGATGTGTGAGTTGATACCTCAATATCACAGTTTGAAAAGCTTTCAAGGCAAGTTCACATTCATCCATTATAGCCACAAGACAATTAGAAAGGAAACATTTTGATGGTTTAGTTTAATTAGTATAAATTGCCTTCGGTGCAGGGTCTTCTTGGGATTTCACAATTCGTATAAACGTTGGATGAATAAAAAAACTATTGTTATTTGTTTGGACTGTTGCAACTCAGTGTTACAAAACGTACATTTTGACACGCGTGAGAAATAATTGTTCCCTCACTGACTGCGGTCAGATTACCGCGTTTTCCTAGTGGCTAAGTTAAAGACCAGCAAAACGTTTATTTGGTAACTACTAACATTTTTCTAACCGAATATGTGAACAGCGAGTGTCATTTCGTTTGCAGTTATGTATTTATGCTCAATATTGTATATTTTATCTTAAGTTATCTTAGTTTGTAATATAAAAAATTACAAACATGGTATTTACAAAAAGTCGTTTCTAAGCATATATTAAAGAATAAAACTTTTTTTTTCAAACATGTATTACTAAATGTAATTTATTCATTATAGGAAAAAATTGAACAAATTTTTTCTTGCTAGTGTGTTAGCAGTACACTTAATTTTAAAAACTTTAAAGAATTAAAATTGTATATTTGTAGACATGCACATTAAGCCAGGAACAGAATGTTAAGACGACAACGAATTGAGAACTACATTCGGCACTGGTCAAACACGTCTGAGCTTCGAGCAATATTGGATAGTTTCAATCGATGTACCAACCCCGTCAGCTTCGACAGATAATATCACTGTCGGGCACTGACAGGGAATGTCTGCAGCAGACAGTGAAAGTACTGGTAAAACCGCGACTTGCAGCATACATTCAGCACATGCACAAGAGAGTCGTGAGACAGGTGAAGGTACACAGTACTGATTTGTGATTTTGTACATAGATTACACAGTCACGTTTAATTTACTTATACCAGGAGAAGTATGTAAACTAATGTAAAATATGTATCAGTCTAAGCACTGCAACACTATTGTCGCAGGTAATGTAAATTACATCCAATTTTCCAAATACGTATAGGACAGCTTGTAATATATGTTTATTAAGAGAGTGCACGATGTAAAATACTATTTACAAATTACTTGGACTTTATCAAACATTTGCATAAAAATAATTTGAAACTAAACAGTTGTTGTGTAATGCACAAGAAATTATTTGTGAATATGCGAAAATTATTTATAAATATATATTATTTGTTTGTAAGTACATGAAAAGGAATGTATACTATCTACAGACATATTGTACATTCCCAACCATTTATCGTTAGCTGTAGAATAATTTTGCAGTATTATAAAACATATTTTCGTTACTAAACTTGAAAAAAAAAATTATTAAGAAAAAATAACTGTTTTTTTTTTCTGTTTAACAACTGAAACTACCACCGCGTAACTTGTTCCAGGCAAGAAAGTGCGTTGGATGACAAAATGCGAATTATGTATCATAGCATTTCGCTACATTTACTATACTTGCTCAATAACTTCCTAAAATTTCATTTGCTCAACTCGACAATGTTGGTAGATAATGGAAATGCCCAGACAGTACGCAGTACACGACAGCATCTGGTCGTCACAACATACTTTTGTTTCATCTGAACGTGGTGGAGTAGTTACCGAGTGTGGTGGAGCAGTGGTAAAACCCTCGTCTCACATTCGAGAGCACCCGGGTTCCATCCCAGACTCCGGCCATCCTGATTTCGGTTTTCCAGGGTTTTCCGAAATCACTTCCAGTGGAAACCTAGGGTAGTTTCTCAAAACAGGTTATTGCCGATACCTACTCAATTTTCCCCGTGTTTCCCTACCGAGGCCTTGTGCTGTTCGAGGGGACGTAGAACGTTCAAATAAATAAGTAAATGCATACATATATGCTTAAAAATATCCGTTGAGTGTATTTTTGGAAAACTATACACTATTTTTCTGGCTAGGACGATGTTCCCCTTATCTGTGAAGGCCATTTTTCGACTGAGAAGATTGCGTCTTCACTCGTAGCCACAACTTCTTTAGTTATTAATACGAGCTGTTCACTCGTGGTGGCGACCTTATGGGCTGCTGCAACGACCACTTTGTCCTTGGTGACGAGCTGTTTGCACATGTTGGCGAAAACCACTTCGGTCGGGGCGAGCTGTTCGGCTGCGCATGGACTTCCTCGACCACACCGGCTCGCCTAAGTAATCGAATAATTAAATCCGCTACTGCTACGATGACTTTGTTTCTAAGTTCACAGTGCGGTGACAGACAGCTGTTGAATGTATGGAATATTGTTTCTTATATGAATGAAAAACAATAAGTGAGTGATGTATAATATTAGACTTCGTCATGTGAAACATGTTGGGGTCTTGTAGAAGCAGGGACAGTTGGTAGGTTGTTGCCGGGTAGGGCACAAGTTGCAAAGAACTGTACAGGGTTGTGCACTAGTTGAAGCTAGCCATTGACACGCTGGTCTGTAGGTGCCGCTTATTGCTGACTGGTCGCAACAGTCAGTAGATATTTCATGGTCATTGGTATACGGTGGCGCGTTCACAGAAATGTACAGTTCTCGGCAATTTGTGCCCTCTCTGGCAACAACCCTTGAGCTGCCACTGAGTAAAAGTACAATGATTTTTTAAGATAAAAAACTAGACCGCAAATTTCATATTATTTGTTGTAAATGAGGTAGGAAATACACGTTACCAATTAATTTTATTTAATAAACGTTTTCTTTTAATTTTTGTGTTTCGAGAATGTGAATATTACAAGCCAAGTAAAAATATATTTTGAATAATTAATGCACGAATAACAACTAAGCAAGAACATACTACACATGAAATTTTATTAGAAGTGTAAAACCAAAAGTTGAAACCAGATTGAAACTCAAGGTTTTTGAAACTTATATAAAGTTGCTAATACATCACATATAGCTGGCTACTGGCAATGTTGGATCAAGTCACTGCAACAAAGTGATGAGAAGAGAAGTCGTATGTTAGTTGAGTGCGAGATGGGGGATTTGGGAATGATAGCTGAGTGCGGATATGGGATGAGAGGGGTGGATGTGAGGGTGAAATGGTGAAAGTAATTGGTAGTGGGATTTTTGGGAGAGGGGGTGCTGGTTTAAGGGAATGGAAAGGGTTTTGGAAAAGGTGATGTAAACTTCTTTGTTTAACTAAGACATATAATACACTGATAGATAGAGGTACAGTTTAGATGCTGTATATAATGTTTTAAAGAAGTTGACATCTGGGAATCCAAGAGTTGACCTCTCGCATGTTTCATAATTAGAGACCCGGAAATTTCGCGGACTCAACGACCATCCGGCTAGATTCCACAGCCCCTGTATGCACTCTGTACTCCAGCTATTTGGTGCTTTTACAGTGACTGGCCAGTTGTACATCCGACAAAGTAGCATGGAGCGAGTGAATGTTTTCATGCAATCTACATACTATTGGCTCATAAGCCTCAACGAAAAGTTTTATGAACAGTGGCCCAATCTTGAAAGTAATTAACATGTTCTGGAGTTTGAAATCTAATATAGTCTCAAACCATTTCAAGATATTTCCTGGTCTCTAATCATAATTAAAGATTATTTTACTAAATTCCTGTAGAATAAATTCAAAATTTGATAATTATTAAAATGACGTAATCAGGATTCACTAATGCAGTGTTGAGTGGGAAGCAGTTTGTGAATCAATCGGTCCACTGAAGTTGAATGCCTAAATAAACAAAGGAAAGAACTTAATTTAATTACATAATAATATATGTAAGTATATTATGTTGATCGATTATTATGATAGGGAACGACCGACTGCTCCATGAAGCAATTTAAAGTTAAAAACAAAAATGAGGCAGTAAGGTACATATACGATCTGCCAGCCTGCTACCGAGCCAGTTTGAATCTGTGCAACATGAGACATTAATTATATCAAAATGAATAAAAGCTAATCAATATTTAAATACTAAACATCAACATTAAGATGGTTGCCTAGTACCCTTACTCAAACATGTACGAAACGATGTCTACACGCTAGTCTCTATATCAGCACGTCAAAGCTTCACGTGTGGATTTGCACGAAAACTATGCTTCCTAGACAGTCGTTACGTAAGTACCTTTTTAATTACCCATGTATAGAGCCCGGTAGTTTTCACGAAAATATTTTTGCCCCACTATGTTTCAGTGTCTTACGTGCACACCTGCAGCTTAACTTCATTATTGTCAAGAGTGTTTTTGTGCAGAGTTATTATTTATTTGACTCTGCCAAACAGTACATAGAAAACTGTGACACAACACGTCTGTGATGTGCGGGTTTAACCCTCAAAAATTGTATGTTAAGGCATCCAATCACAGACCACAAAGCAGAGATGCAGGCACAGACTAAATAGTAATACAGACGTGAAATGACGTGGCGGCTCGTTTGATAATTGCGAACTCCGCCGCTTGTTGGCTGCCCGAATCTGTTGATACCTGCCCCGTGTATGTTTGGCTCCTGCATGTTACGGCAGGTTTCCTATTGTCCTGGCTGCCGGCTAGCAGGGCAGCCGCCTTACGCTCATTGGCGGTGGGTATTTCCGCCATGTTGCTGGCCAGGAACGCCATTTTGCTGGCGTGTGTGACTGAGTTCGCCGAACTACCAGCTATTTCACTTCTGTATTCCTAAACATTCTGTGATGCAGGTGCGCACACAAGGCACTGAAAAAAAGTGCTGTAAAAATATTTTCGCGAAAACTACCGGGCCCTGCCCATGTAATGTAGGGACTGTAAAAATTCGCGAGTTCACTGACCTGCAGGCTAGCCTCCAAGAATATATGTGTGTGATCTTTGAAAGAACTGTGCAGGGGGAGTGCACGACTAGATTTAATATGCTTGGACATACTCCATTGCGAAATAAATGACTGTCAAAAGAAAACTAAAGATAAGACAAGAAAACATAAAAAGCTGATTATGCTTTAGTCATCAGGATACATACACAACATGACATTCCAAAACTGTCATCAGTCGCACTCGTGTTCCTGAACCCTGTGTGTCTACCTGATGACGGTAACAGATTACAGTTCCCGAAACGTCGTTAATACTGACTGTTTGGAAAACTACTGTGTTTTTTTGTTTCGTCTCATCGTTTGTGTAGTTTGTTGTTTTTTCTGTTTGTATCCGACATCTTTGTGTTTTGTTTCGTCTCATCGTTGTGTCGTTTGCTGTGTTTCTGTTTGTGTTTTTGTTTCGTCTCACAGTTGTGACGCATGTCAACTTAGTTTTCTTTTTATGATTTGTTATTCCCTTTATTTTCTGTTATGTTCCTTGTTCTATCTGACCAGATGCCAGTTTTGGAATTTCATGTTGTATATGTATCCTGATGACTAAAGCATAATCTGCTTATTTATGTTTTCTTGTCTTATCTTTAGTTTTCTTTTGACAGTCATTTATTTCTCAATGGAGTATGTACAAGCATATAAATCCACTCAATATATGTGTATTCAAGCTGACAAGAGGTGTTCATTGGCTGCTAGCTGACACAGTGCTACCACATTATTGTCTTTACATTTAGCTTCTTCTTTATTACTGGCCCAGCACTCTCCAGGAGGAGTCAAATAACTTAAGTCAAGGACCAATGGCGAAAGCGACACAAACTTAGAGCTATTTGAAATATAACTTGTGCCTAAAAGAAAACGCAAATTAATTCATGTCACTAAACATTAGTCATTAATTTACCTTTAAATATAAGAATTTGCTGACGTTACAAATGCTGTGCGCAGTTAAATGTGGCCACCCAATTTATTTTCATAAGGGTGGTAACAACCAGTGTTTGTTTGTCGTCAATACAATAGTGTTGGTTTGTCGGCCGCATTAGCATGAAGTTACATTGACAGTTCACGACGGTCAGTTTTTGGTTTGTAGTGAAATTAGTGCTTTCAAGTATGGTCTACAAAAGCCTTATTATGAATAACCTGCGTACAAAGTGACGTGTATACTTTTTGCTATATTTATCACAAGTAATCATCATTCAGAGTTTGCCGGTGTTTTTTGTAAACATCCTTACGTAGGAACAAAATCAATGAAATTAATTCAAAAAATAAACATTATTTGGAAGCTGTTCATTAGAATTATTGAAGTTTTAAAATCCTTACTTGACAATGATGCTGGAGTACATAGCAACTTGCTGTTAGTTCCGAGCGGAATTAATGCCTGTGGAAGATACTGAAACGTTTTTAAACTATTATTGCCACGACATCTTAAGTGTTTAAATGTTGAACGTTGAGTGACATGTAACAGTTCTATCAGAGGTATTCATCACACAGGCGATTTACATAAGGCCGTTGAGCCACACTTACGTTTGCCGTTACGACAGGAATCAAACCTTAAAACCGAGTAGACGGTCCGTTGAAAACACACCAACATTTGCAATTTTAATTTTAACTTGTGCAACGCTAATATATTTCTTATCGATTTTTTTAACATTCTCAAAACTATACTGCGTCGGAGAAGTCATTGCAATTTATATGTATGGCGTGATTCAGCACGAAGAGGGAACATTATCGCACAAGCTTTCTTGTTTAATGGCGCCGCCTACCCGCGCGTGAGAGGCTCAAAAGCGACGGAGCAGTAAGGTCGACCTTGAAGCGCGCATCAATCCCGCGTCGCCTCAACAAGCCAAGCTCTGAAATAGCGTGTAAGGTTCCCGCCGAACGGTGAGCAAATTATTTTATTGGTGGAAAGTCTGCAACTAAGTTCAGTGCAGGTCGCAATCTGAGTTTCGCGTTCATCCGGTTAGAACATTTTGAAGTACGGAAGTCTAAAAAGGCCGTTATTAGCCATGTTGGAGGGCTTAGAAACAGTGTGGCGTCTTAGCAATAAGGTTCCGAACTTGTCTCAAGTTTGTTTTCCTTTCGTATGTTAGCACAGCGGGCACACGTGGAATATTTTCGTAGAAAATACCTGTTTACGAACACTCTGCGACGCATTTGAAGCGTGGGGTAGTCGGCCGCATTAAGTGAAATAACATATGGATGGAGACTATGGTGTATCGTGAAAATATTTCGTGGCAACATACCCTCGAAAACGCAGTAGTTTCTTGCAATATATATGATTCGGTGATACACTTTTGAAACAACGTAGCTGTCTGCAAACCAATAACAGGCATAAAATATTACAGTATATGGATTCTTGTTGGCTCAGTCAAATAGGGTAACAGTGTCAAGTATAAGCTAAAGCCAGTAATCTTCTGGTAAGCTGAACGTGTGTTGAAATCTAGCAAACAGTAAAAATTCCCGTGGTAAACCATCATCTCTACACATGGATAAATGTGGCAATTTATGTCAAGTGACTCTTGAAACGTTCATGAAAGCGGACGATGTTAATTACTAGAGATTTGCAGGATTCACGATATTTTCTGGCGGCAGGTTGGACTCCAAACGGCAGTGAGTTAGTTCGACATCGCTCGTACGCTGAAAATACCGTGGCCTGCCGCAGAATATGCTTCCGTCCAATACTTCACGTAAAGTGGTGACACAGAATAGTTAGAAATACAGAAGTGAAATAGCCGGTTGGACAGCAAACCCAGTCACATACGCTAGTAAAATGGCTGGCCAGCAACATGGAGGAAACGCTCACCGCCAATCAGCATAAGACGGCTGGTTTCTAGTCGACAGCCAGGCTTATAGGAAACCTGCCGTGATATGCAAGAACCAAATAGACACGGGCAGACACGGTGCTGGTATCAACCTCAGACAGCCAATAAATAGTAAAGATTACCCGTATTAAATGAGCCGCCACGTCATTTCATATCTGTATTACTATTTACTCTGTGGTGGTGACGCAAGTAACATCACCTAACATACAGCCTCGTGGCAAATTGCGTCACGTTGTACATTTATGAACGAATCTCGCACGTTCCTAATAATTTCGCTGTACTAATTCAGAATTTTGACTACGCAGTAGATACACGAAGTGTTATTGGTTTTGCTACGGGAAGTGGTAGTTCCTTTTGTATCGGGAGCGGCAAACATGCCACCCTGGTTAACAAGGGTCGGTAAGTACACAGGGCATTCCATCCCTTCAAGGTGCACTCCACATGGAAATTTGCTACTAAAATTAATACACCGACAATATTCTCAGTGTATTACAACATTCTACAAACAAGTTCTCAACATATCTAACACACATAAACGTGTACTACCATACCGTTTCTATTCCTACCCCCTAATTCGTCACTTACGTCTTGTACAGCACACATACAAACACGCTTAGGTCCTCGTACATGTTCTGCAGTACGGTTCACGATATCTTCGGGCAACCGCGGGCAGACGACGACGCCATAGTATTATGTCCCACAGGAAGTTCCAGGGCAGCGTCTAAATAGGGCTCGTTCTCTTCGTACCTTGAAAATGTGCACACAATGGTTTTAGCATAACTGCGTAAGTTAAGTTTCGTCCCAACAGTAGATCACACAGCCTCGTGATCAATCATACACGAGTGTCACCACGGAGCTCAAAACCATCGCTCTTTACAGATGGTGGTTACCATACACTCGTATCCAAATACCGTCAGTCAACTCCAGTCACTATACTGACATTCAGCTGCTACTGCAGATTGCAGCTGTAGACCACCGGCCGGCTACTGACATGTGCCTTTCAGCACTACAGCAGCTCGTGGCACGCCGCGCAGGCGCGGCACATCGCACCCAATCGTCAAAATATCACCCTTGCGGCCAATACACAAACAACCACGTCAGGGTTACCATCTGAAGAAACATAAATGTCCCACAAAAGAATTACGTGACGTGTCCATCCAATACCGAGACGTGAGCACCGCCTCAACTTTCTTCGGCAGTATTCAGTATTGTCTCCGTAGCGTTGGCAACACTCAGCTGATTTCGAGGCAACTTCCTTGGCCAAGTTCGAAAAATGATAAATCTTTCAAACGACAGAATTCTGTGGTTGAAATCCTTTGAAATCGATCGAAATTACGACACAGGTGTTAATTAGGGAACGTGGCCTATGATCACGAATCTAACTGTACGAATGCTTTGGTGAAATGTAAATGTCCAGAGAAGCGGGAAAAGGACTGTGAGGGGCGGCGTGGGGTTTTGCAGCGTGTCTGCGGAAGCTATTCAGACTGCTAACTGACCTGTTTAGAGTTTCCGTTCGGCTCTCCGAACACCCTCTCGTTATTCCGCGCCGTTTCAAACCTCCACACTGATCTTCCTCTACCCTCCCCTGTCCGCAACCTCCTTGCATTTCACAGCTTCCACCGACTGCGGTCAGTTAACGACTTCCCCCTTCTTCTCCTCATCTAACAGGCCCACACGCTGCTGCTACATTACAGCCGCTAAGCTCGCTAGGCGTCATTTTGCTCTCGCCCACCTGTCCTGCCGGGAATACACGTTGGAGCTGACGTAAATGCCAATCAGTTAACCCTTCACTTCAGTCACTTACCCGGATCAACCCGACCCGCAGTCAGCCGTCTGCCAATTTGACACGACTGCCGTAGTGGGAAGATGGGAAATACTATAAGCCTCAATGCAACCTCTGCTACGCATGACGTTACCAGAACCGAAACTTGTCCGGCAAATATTCTATAAACCAATACCGGACAGCTTGTAAAATGCTCTGAGAAAACTGATTATCTCCCTACCTTAAACCGACAGATAACATATTTTATTAGTTCAATATTTACGTTGCCAACATAACAAAGTGGACGAAGAACGCTTTTCCGTTATATTAATAACAATATTTCGTTACCACAACGAAAAATTAATGACTGAAAAAACTAATCCATTCCAAATATATAAACAAGAGAAAAATTTTGTTAACAGAAAAGTTATAACGTTAATTACTTAAACACTTTACCCAACAGCTTATTTCTCGCACATTTATCTTTATTATTAGCATAGACCTGTCTGGCATTATTATCTGTTATAATTGGGTAAGGTGTACACAGTTGGTAAAATGAATACTTTACAATGAGAGAAGGATGTATAAATTTGGAGGAGAGGAGCTCATAACAGCTAGGTTTTCAGAGCCCATGAGAGTGAATGAGGTAAACGAGGAATAGTGCCGCAGTTAAGGGCTGGGATGCGGAAAGCAGGAGAACCCGGAGAAACCTAACGGAGCAATGATTCGTTCGACACGATTACTAAATGCCAAAATCAAGGTTGACTCCACCAGGACTCGAATTCGGGCATCTTTCGTAAGTATTTTTGACGATCCAAGTTGACATTCAAATTCATTAAAAATAGATTTGATTGTATCGTTAAGTTTACTTAACTAGGCAAAATATTGTGAACTTATGCAATTGCATGTAGTACCAGGAAATCATGCGTAAGGACAGAAAACAATTAAATCAATACAATCACAACTAATAACCTAAGAAAACACAAAATACACAAAGAAAATTGAGCAGAAAACCCAGGATAACATAGTTAAGTAACCGCGTTATATTACTGAGCCGAAAACAGTGTTACATATAATACAGGACGACACAACAACGTCGAGAGCAGATGTGAGCTACCGAAACGTTCTTAGAAGAAACACTGGATTATGTGTTTTCATCGTTACTCTCGTCTAGTCTTGTGTTGTGACGATGTGGTTGTGTCACATTTTCTGGTATAAATTTGCTCACCGTCTCGGTTAATTCGCCTCTAAACAAGGCAATCCGGGTTCGGTTTCTGGCGGGATCGATCCCGGATTTTCGCACGTGGGAATCGCGCCGGACGATGCCGTTGGTCGGCGGATTTTAACATCTACGAATAGGACATTGACGTTCCATATTCAGTTCAGATGCTCAGACGCATGGTTATACGTACGCAGGGTTGTGTGTCGTTACTCGTCCCCGGCAACATGTTACTATGCACGTGCTACTTGGGTTGCCTTCCTATTGGCGTTGCCATATTGCTTCGATTTAAGGCTCGGTTTCAGTTGCCATATTGGATTTTATTATTTTTCACTTTTTTGGAATTCTAAGAAAAAACGTTACATATGCGATTATACCTCAAATTCTGTTTACATTTCGCTAGAGTACAGACCTTGCGATTTAGCTGTAAATATATACGTACGCCGCAATCTGTGTGGCAAATTTATTCATATTCATAATTGTCCCGGCAAATTGCGACCTTACTATACATTACTAGCTCTATTACCATGCTTGTATTGTATCTCAAGGTAAATAGAATTTGCGGTATAGTCGCCGATGTAACATTTTTATTCTCAGAATTCCAAAAAAGCGAAAAATAATAACATTCTATCTGGCGACTGAAACCGAGCCTTAAAAGCGTTTGGGCTCTGTAACAATGTGTCTAGGAGTGTTTGAACACGTAAAAATTTTTTGTTCTTCATGTCATTCCGGTTCTTTGTTCTTCATGACGTGTCGCTACAGGCGTACGGGTACATAAAGACATGCCCAATAATAGCGAATACGATTCTGTGTTTCCTACAATGGTATTGGATGATGGTGACACTTTCTTCCTCTGCATACGTTTCTTCATGCATCTGAACTGAATTCTGAATTCGTTGATCTATTCGTATTATAACTTATATTGATTTATAGCCACTTTACGTGTTCATCAATAAACCATCACGGGGGTTATACATGATTGACAATGGAGGGGGGGTTTCTTTGCTCATTATTCTTGATTTAAGTCTGGCTGTCTATATTTGAGTTATTCCACCGTTTCCAATCCACCCTGTCAGTATAATGCAAAATTACGTAAATAAAAATAAATATTCATACGCGAAAACATACATTTTCATACACATAATATTTTTAACACATAATTAACTTATATATATATGTATATATATATAAATATATATATATATATATACACACACGACACACACACGCACGTGTGCTGGAACCCTGTGTATTTAGTTACGAAACAATAACAATAAACTAGATTAAACTTTATTAAATTTTATGTTCTGAAAGCAAATCAATTTACCGTCAAACAAGCATAGGCGTAATTCGGGGGTGGCAAGGGGTGGAAGTTGCCACCCCAAAATGTTATTGATAGAGAATATAACATTCTCTTTCTTAGCTTTATAATACAACACTTAGGCATTTTCCACTACAATGATTTTTAATTTAGCTAGGGATTTAAATAATCAATACGAAAGTGTATACATAATTTTGATGGGAGCTGTTCGATTTCCACCACCTCCTTTTTTATCTTTTATGCATGGTAATTATTGCCCCCCCCCCCCCTAATCAAATGCTCAAATTACGCCCATACAAACAAGGTATGTATTATCCCGATTATTACTATGTCTATGAGCTGTGGTAGAATCTGCTAATTCTACCGGCAAAAACCCCATCGATAACTCATCTAACGTAAAAGCTATTAACGCTAGAACTACTAGTGGCACAAAGCAATCTGCCAAACATTGCAGCAAACTACAGATACTCAATTTAGTCGCACCATCTCTGACTTTCTGATGCCCAGCAACCCTTGTACATACTAGCCCTGGCGACTACTCTCAATCAAAATATGCAATCACAATCGTCTTGATAGTGAGAGACGTTGACCGCAGCGCCGGAAATAGCTAGAGGCGAGTTACTGGACTTGTTCTGAAGTGTACCAGGGGCGTTCAAACATCACAGGCGCTATTCAGCCGAGGCTTCCCGCTTCGGCAATCTTCATGTAGACTCGACAGCTAGCAGGTGACGTCAGAATTGTCTACTTCAAATCCGAAAGGTTCGGGAACACCGGGTTTCGTTGTCGGCAAACTTCGGACACACTCGGTCACGACAGCAGTGCCCCCTTTTCACACAGGCTTGGTGCGATTGGCTGATTCACTCCTTTTTGGTTTTGGGGAAATACTGAAGGACACAATATTTAAATTGTATTCGTTTCCTCTCGCAGCAGGTAGTCACTGCGTGTAGTTTCAAGACATGCAACCGTCCAGAAAAAGCAGCGTATCTTAGACCAAATTTACGAATATTTTCGTAGTTCAAGCTTTTTCACAAATCTGTTAGTGTTAGATTGTTGAAACCAACTGTACATTAAAATTATTTTTAGTGTCCAGGGTTTACATGCTTTTAAAGTAGTTAACGGCAAAATTTTTTATCGAAAGAGCAAATTATTATATTTCAGTTAAAACGCAATATCCGATGAAAAAAAATTATTTAATGAAGTTACAACCGCTTAATTGTAACTATACTTATAGCAACACTACAAAAATTATACTTTCTCTTGCAAACTAAATTCGGTTGCGAAACTTAACTAAGAAATAAGAGTTCATAGGACTGTTATTGAAATCAACCAATTTAAAAACAATTTTCGAAAGTTTTGCTAAAATTTTACATAGTATTGCATTAGTACGCAAATTAGATTTTTCAGTGTTTAATGCTAGGGTTTAATCTTTCACTTAAAACTTGAATTATTAAATTACGACAGTTACTTCTCACTGCATGAATATAGGAACCCGACACGGTGTTTTCGTGTACTGCTGGTTGCGGGGTATCCGGGATTCCAGCTAGTACTCAACCTTAATCTGAGTGGAGAAATTAATTTGAATCTTGCACCATACAACATGAATGTCGTTTCTGAGACATATATTTTTTACTTGCAATGTGTTTAAAATTATTGTAGGCTGTTGTAGTAAAAAAATGCTCTTTATATAAATAACGTACAAGCAGGTAGCAAGCGATAGCATTTCGTATTATTTCCTTATTTACTACTGGTTTGCAGTGCGTTTCGTAACAGCCGCCAGCAAGTCACAGACATGACAATGAAGTATACATAATTGGCGTTCAACCTGACCTGGAATGTATCTGCGAAATTTACGTACCCCTAGTAATCTGGGATTTACAGCGCAGAGTAGGCATTTCTCTTGACTGCGGTGTCGGATACGGTAGCGGCACGCGAAGCGTCGGTGAATGTCGTTCTTCGTCAGGGCGTTATAAACTGAAAAAATTCGTAATTTCGAAACTGTACGAAACACTGCCCAACTCTTACACATTACATAAATAGTAATTTCTCACAAATGAAATATTTTTCGTTTACATAGTTTTCGTACAAGTGCGTGTCAAAGTAACGATTTGACTGTTTTCGATACTTACCCAAAGTAGAAATACATTCAAACGACACGAATGAAATTATTTTGAGAGAAAATAAAGGTATTAAGCTACAGAATGACACATTTTTAATTTCACTTAAAATTATTGCTTTAAATTACAAGTGCAAAAATTTAGGTACATTCAAGGTTATTCTTTAATACGAACATGAAACTACAAATTTGCCATTCTGTAGCTTAGTACATTAACGTCCGTTCTAAATAATATAATTAGCGTAGTTTAAATAGTTTTATTTAAAGTAAGTAGAAAATATAGTCTAATCACTACGTCGACCAGCGCTTGTACGGAATTATGAAGCCGAAAAATATTTTATTTGTGAGAAATGACTGTAAATGTAATGTGAAAGAGCTGGATAGTGTTTGGTACGATTATAAAATTACGAATTTTTCGGTGCAGAGTAATCTGGACACCATATTAACAAATCAACATAAATTTGCTGTGTTTTTGTACCTCTAATGTATGAGCACACAAACAAAAGTAGAATTCACTTACGCTCTCATACGTAGTCCTAACATTACAATAAGCCGTCAGATTACTAAGGGTTGAACACAAGCTTTAAATATAACAATCGTACCTAAACTGTAAATGGAGCATAGTTGGGTGGTGTTAAGTGCCATTTGTTATTGTTAAGAAAATATGCTTAAAATTTTAACAAGTATTTGAGTCACATGAAATCATTATTTGTAATAACGTGATACAGAATTAAACTGTTCTTGTAAAACGATTTTACATTTTAAACAGTTTTACAAAACATTTATTGCATCTGTCGCATAAACCTTTGATGCACAATACCTTTCAATTTAGCGGTTTGCAAAATATTACAATTATACAACTATTACTATTAAAATTAAGCTAACGCAAGTTCTACCTTGTAATTAACGTATTAAATATCTATTATTTGTATATTCTATATTATGCTAGACGTGTCGTTAAAACGCCATTAAAATTGTTATTCATATTTTCAAAGGAAACATAGCCTTATGAGATTACCGTCTTGTTTGTGCAGTTATGTGTTTATGTATTTGAGTGACCGAATTTCGTGTAACTAAGAACTCATAATATTAAGTAAAATCACCGAATTTTTGTTATGTATTATGTTCAAATATATAACTTGTTAGTTACTGCTATAAAAATGTTTACTGATTCAAACCAAAATTTAAATTTTGATAGTTAAATTTATGTAAACATTAAATTAGGGATCGTAGGTCATCTACTATGGAACATATGAAGGACGATGCTAACAAATAACAACATTTATGTTTTATTTCAACAAATTTAATCTGATTGCAACCTAACATTTTATTTCTACACTTGTCCCTCCAATTTTACAGTTTTGCACAGTGCAATGTTGGAACACATGAAAAAACGGTCTTGTGAGATAAAGAATTATTTTGTCAATATCGACCTCACGAAATAAATTTGCAGAGGTTACAACTTTTTTTTTGTATTCACTACAAACCTTTATTGAGGGACAGCCAAAATTTTTTGTTGTCACCACAAACAAATTTAGTAAGATCCATACTGACAAAATATTTTGTGGTGAACAATATGTATTATTTTCAATTAAGATTTACCGACGTGTATACAATAATATTTTAAGTTCGTATTTCCAGGACTATTGAAACGATTATAATAATTATCTATATATTAACAGGCCACAAATAGAGCTAATAGTTAAAGTAGCGTTTATTGATTTAGGTGCGCCATTTATTAAGATAGCACGAAATGAATGGATAGCGGAAGATAGTGCGACATTAATTAATACGTATATTTTGTTGAATTTTAGTTTCTACTAGACTGATTATAAGCTAATATTTATAGTTATAGCCTACAACTTAATATTTGCCTTTGTAAGGATTTATTGTTGTAGGTAGGCAAGTAAGTAAGATAAATCATATGGAAAAATAAATATTATGCGCCACAATTTGATAACTAGTTTCGTTTTGTGTTTGATATATAATCATAGTAAACTCTAAACCTGAATGATTTATTACTACGGGCCAACATTTTTTAAAAATTACATGATATGAATAATTTAAGAGTGCGTGTCTATTTCAGGCAATTCTCGACCGCCTTTACACACATTTTATATTGACAATTTATTATTTATTGTTGTTGGTTTACTAGTTTATAAGTTTTTTATTTTGTGTATTATTGTTCTTTAATTCATTACGAAATATAAATTTTTATTGTTGGTTACACGGAGGAAGTCGATGTGTGCGTGAAATATCAGAGTTTGCCGTTCAATACTTTAGTCAGAATTCAAAGGAAGTATTTGAAACTTTTTTATTGGCGCTTATAATATCAGCACTCTTAAAAGAGATTACGTTAAAAATTAATTAACGAGTCCTGTACTTAACTGGAAAAAATTTTAATGAAGGAATTACTTTTTTCCTTCATCAAGAAAATAATTGGTACCATGATAAACAAAGAAGAGTTATAAGATTTGAAGAGCAAGCTTTAATGCACTCGCTATTGTATCTGAATGCACAACCGCCAAAAACATAATTTGTTATAAAGCGATGGAATCCGTGTTTCAATTAAACTAAGGATAAACATATTTATCCTAATTTACGACTGTGGAAAGTACAATTAGTTATATATCTTTAGTTTTATACGTACGATGACAAGCGGAAATAAATTTTCGGTCAAATAATATATGTGTATATATAATTACTAATTTTCTGGTATATTAAGGCACATTTCTTTTGACAAACCCTGGGAAGCCAATGCGTGTTTGATTATTCCTTAAGATTTAATGAGTGTTTTTATAACCAACATTTGTTAAGCTCGTGGTGTTATCCTACCAGGTTCATTAATGTTCATACTTATTTTAGTTTAAGACGTAGATTAGTATTTTTTTCTGTATTGGAAATGTTTATTCGGTCACATCAATAACTACAAAAATGAAATAGCAAATACAATTGATAAATTTAATTATAATTTAAACGTACTTGAACTCAATGAGTGTGTGTGCATATATATATATACTATGCCTCAATAGCCATGTCTTCGGTAGCCCAAAAAACAAACATTTTACATCTTGTCGATAAACATAATGAACGAGACTGTTTTTTTTTTCACCGCAAACAATTAGCTTGCACTGCTATTCAAGAGGCTTTTTTGTATGAATTTTTTACTCCACAATAGTGAGACAAACGGTAATTTTTGTAAGGTTTTTATTTCTTGTTCTCCGTTTGTCTCGGTTATTTTTAATAAATTTCGCCGTAAGTTGGTATTACTAATGTTACTAGGTTACGTAGCAAGTTTTAAATATTTATATATGCTAGTTTTATGGAAGTAATTTTAATGTGTAGTATTATATAATAGTGTTATTAAAATTATGTAGCGTATAATTATTCCGGCAAACCTCTAAATTGTATATTTGGCAATGTCAAGTGAATTAGACTTGACAAAAGAAAAGAGGTGCGCTGCGAGCGTTGTGTGACGTCATAGCGAGGCAACAGCTGATTTCGAAGGCAGGAACATACGGAATAGAACGGAGTCTGAAACAGAAGCCGACCGGGACGTATGCACGTGTTTCGTAGAGTCTGTGGTGCGCGACGTACTGCCTCGAGAGAGAATGGGGGAGTGGTTAATACGTCTCACAGAATTATGGTTGTGAAGGCGTTATAGTTTTTAGATGTTACCCCAATAATGAACGAGTGCGTCGGTATGCCGGTGGAATTGCAGTAACCGGAAATTACATGCAAATTATATGGTATTCTTGCATGAACGTCGCGTAACTTCGAGGGACTACGAGACTACCACACAAGGCGTCCACTTAACAACGGTCAACGAGCGACATGAAGGGAAGACTTCCTCAGGTCAAACAGCAGACTTCTGAGAGGTTGGCCTCTACCACAGTACGTGATCAAAACCAGCATACAAGGTAGGAAGAGAAACTACTGTTACATTTTACGTCTACTAGAAGTAAACTTTGCCTCACGTCATTGCTTCGCAAAAATAGTGTGCGGCTAGTCTGCGCCAGCTGATAACTTTTTGCGAAACTGAAAATTTTAAATTAAGAGGTTTGCCAAAATAATGAATGGTGTAACTTTGATTATGAATCCGGTACCGGTACATTGTTTTCTTGGAACTAAATACTTAGATTGTAGTTTATAATTTTCTACAGACGTGTACAACTATAGCAAACTGTTGATTTGTTATAGTATTTGAAATATTAAATGTATTAACAGTATTGCCGTAATATATTTAAATCGTTAATCAATGCTCCGTTCAGATGGCCCTTTTCACGTTGTTCGTCCCACTAGTCATATTTTTATTAATTTTTGGGGGAGGTGTCAATACAGAGAGTGAGGCACTTGAGTATACCCCCAAGGAAGGGAGAACAGCTCAGTTCTATGACTTGTGCCATATATATCAAGTCTTATACAGAGATATTGATAACATATTACCCGCGTAAAATGGTGTACACATAAACTCATATTCCTACAAATTGCCGATAAGTTACACGTTTGTTCGATGCATTTTACAAGTATTACCGTCATTGCCGTTGTGTGCGGCTGCTGGTGAAGCAGTGTTACTTGGATAAGTCTAAGAAAAAAAACTCTAAATTGAGGATGAAGTGGTTAGACTGCAGTCCACCGACTGTGTTAAAAACGCATTGCTTTAAATGTTTACTGTTTTTTAACATTTTTTTATGCGTGACACACATTTACAACTTGAAGTCTACACGCGGTAGCTGAATCCCATAAACTTATCCGCAAATTAGGTTTCTTGATGATGATTCAGAAGTACAATTGTAGAAACCGTTTAGTCGCGAAAGGCTACTTCTATTTTATTTGAACTTTTGGGTCATTCTGTTACATAGTGAGAACAGAACGTTTTAGTATGAGTAATCTTCTCACTTCTCAAACCTGAAGTTTGAACTGGTGCTGTTAAATGTCCTAGAGTTACGTGCAGTACAAATGTGTAAACTATAAATTCAGTCCCAAAATACTGCTCCAGCCAGAAGGGCCGTTCGCGAAGCATTTGTCATGTTGGCAGTATTTCGCAGGCTGTGAATCATACGCGGGAGGGGAGTACAAGAGCTGTCGTATACAAACATGGCAGTTACTATAGAGGGTAGAAAGGGCTGCGTGTTAATTATATTCGCGACAGGATGGCAAAATAGTGCAGAAGTAATAATTAAGTTGTGGCAGTTTATTCTGTATAAATATTTCGGTGTAACAAGTATAAGTATGAACAAGTATTAGGGTGTTAAAAGTTCGTAAGAAAGTACGAAGTACCAACATGTACGTAAAATGTAAAAACGTATTTTTATCTAGGTTTGAAAATACGTTCGAAAAAAAATTAAAGATACTTTTTGTTTAACGTCAAAGGGAATTAAAAGTTTGTTTTCGTCATAATGTGTTGTTTAATTACATGCGATACGTTCTTTTCATCTAGGGTATATTGTATATAATACACCATATATTATGTATGTATGTTTATAATTTTCGTAGCAATGTTTGTTAATTTCTGGCAACATTAGTGCAGTATGCCGGTCATAATGTGTACACGTATTTTTTTTAACGACTTAAAGTATTCATGGTAAAGTGAGAACTTCCAAAGAAAACGTTACTTTTTCTTTCAGTAGTTTTATAATATTGCCAATTATTAGATTTAACATATTGTTGTTTGAACTGACATGGTGTAGATATAAGAGTACTGAAGTAAACGCATTATGTCTCGCACTGCCAAAGAAATAGTTTATTGTAAAGAGAGCGGTTTTAAGGTTTAGACACTGTTTCTAAAGTTCAACCTTGAATGATTTATTTAAATTTTGATAGCTTAGACTCCCACATAAAATCATTCACTTGGTAATTTTAAACTTCAGCAAGATTATTTTTGAACCAGCTGCTATATTATTGCAGAGCAAAGTAAGGTCTGGAACTTGCGTTTATCATAATACTATAACGTAAGTTTTAATATTGAAGGTACATTTACTGTCTTACTACAAGAAAAACAATGAAGCATGATATTTAAAGAAATGACCGTAAATTATAATCGCATTCTGTTTAGTAATGGACATACTATATTGAAGGTGCAATGCGTTAATATAGTTGTAAGTGTCAAAATGTTGTTTCAGAAAAGTTCAGTTCAGCATGAACAGACTGTACCAAAATCGCAGAAACGTAAACTGTTTCTCTGCTGTTCTCTGACTGCAAAGTAACCAAAAACGGGTAAAGAACTAGCAGCTCAGCACGGTACAGATAGTTTGACAGCACAGCGAGTCACTCGACTAGTAGACTGCAGAGCGGTTTGTTTGCACGGTTGTCCAGGGAGGCGTCTCTGGAGAGAGGGATGCCTGCCTGGAGTCCAGACCCCTGGGAGCCCCTCTGACGCAATGCAATGATAATGAAGTGCACGTGAGGGGCTCTGGCGGCGGCCTGTCGACTCCGCTCATCTTCGCTGACTGGAGCCCTCTTGGGGCTGCGGTGTAATCTTTGGAGACCACGTAGCACACGCCAGCGTCGTCCTACGCCTTGTTCGAACTAACAAAGTAGGCTCACAATACGTAGTCTCTCATGTAGTTATAAAACCTCTAATTCTGTATACACTGTTTGCAGGGAGACTAAGATATGATAGGAAACATTTGACGGCTAGGCTTCGATATAATCTGTCCAACGTACTGTGCAATTGTAGTCAAGCGCTATTGCAATATTTTACTGTCCCAGAAATCTAAGTATAAGACTGAAAATACGAAACAAAATTAAAAACATGACTACTTTGACTGTAGTCAAACATAAACCAAAACAACAGAACATAAAAGATTCCAAAATGAATTAGCCAACAACAAATTAACAAAAATGAAAGTCGAAAGTCAAACCAAATAATTTGCGAAAACTCAGGACAGCCCAATTACGACAGCAGAGACAATACTGAGACGAAGACAATGTTGGACACAGACAACAGACTAGACGACACAACGCTGAAGACACAAAAAATAACACAGAAGATTTCTTAAGGCAGACTTTTCACGACGTTTCGGGAGCTGATGTCTGCTCGTTCATCAAGGCGAAATAAAAGTGAAAACTGGGAATAATTGGGCAATATTTACAGTCTGCAGCTCTGCTCCTAGCGCGACCAATGCCAGTCGAACTCTCTCCTGATTGGCCGCCCATCTATTAATGAGATGTTTAATCAATTGTCACTTTGCCTATATTGTTTTTTGGTAATGGTTTCCACTTGTTTCTTAATTCAATACTTTGCTGACTAAATTCATTTTGTGTTAGTCACAATAAATGCTGACTCTTTCATTTTTCTTCTGATAGGGTATGTTTCTAGCATAAGTGGAGTGGCATTTTCCTTTTAATTTATGAATATATTCCCACGCATGTTTGGTCAGTTTGTATTTTTGTATCTCGCCGTTTTTGGTGTCATTTTAGAGTAATTAAATACGTGTGGTAAGGGGTCTGCCAGTTTGTCCTATGTATATACTTCCACACTCGCATGATGTTTGATAGCTACAGTCCTGGGTTTGTAGTTATTTAATTGCTGGACTCATCTTTGTAACGATGCTTTTTAATGTAGCCTTGAATTTAAAAGCAGTCTGTACGTACCTGTTGCCTAGCTGTCTTATATTTTCTGAAAGTCCTTGGACATATGGGATCACTAGGGTTCCTGCAGGTTTTTAAATTGTGTTTTAACGAGATGTGTGGTTTTTAAATGTTTTTAAAGGTAATCATTGGGTAGACATTTGCGAGAACTTCCTTTTCCATGTGGTTATGTTTAGAAGCTAGTAACTCTTTGATGGAGCAAATATTTTCAGTTCTGATAGTTAAGTTCTGATTACTCCAGTTTTAGTGCTTTTCGAATGGTTAGAGGTAAAGTGGAAGTATTAGTCTGTGTGTGTGGATTTTACGTATACTTTTTTTTTATTTAATTTCTGTGGTCCTTCTTTTAACCTAAGCAATTTAGAAATGGAAGGCTCCCATAGGTTTCGATCTCGTATGGGGACTGAATCGATGACCTGACTGATATTAGAAAATGAATAAAATCATTCAGCTTGGCAGTTCCGCGTGATAAAGAGTTTAGGACAATTAAATATAAAATAAAATGTTATATCATAACAGGAGAGTAGTTCTCAAACTTTGGCGTATAATATATTTTTTTTATCTTATATTGTCTTCCATACTGGCGTACCTACCACAATAAACCAAATTTTAGTCAGAGCTGAAGTTCTAAACTACAGTTATAAAACAAGGTTATAATCAAGCTAGTAGATATCAAAATTCAACGAAACATATGTATTTATGTCGCGCTGGAACACACAACTACAAACTACGCTTAAATTTAATCTGCGATGATAAGAAATAAGACATAGAAATATAATATATTCATTCATGCTATATTGCAAAATAGCGCATCTAAAAGTAAACGCTACTTAAATATTGGCTCTGATGGTGGCCTGTCAATATAGAGATGATTATTATATTCGTTTCAATAATCCTGGGAATACAAATGTAAAATATTTCTGTATATACGCCGGGATATCTTCACAGTAAAAAAAAAAATGCTTTTCGATCACCACAAAATATTTTGTCAATAT
This sequence comes from Medauroidea extradentata, assembly GCA_003012365.1. Lineage (NCBI taxonomy): Eukaryota > Metazoa > Arthropoda > Insecta > Phasmatodea > Phasmatidae > Medauroidea > Medauroidea extradentata. The sequence continues at coordinate 33,383 of PNEQ01105250.1, forward strand.
AGATCATGCCTGTCCCCAATAAAATTTTCAAGCGACTACAAAAATTGTATCCACTGCAAAATTATTTCGTAAGATCTATATTGACAAAATATTTTGTATCAGCCACAAAACAGTTTTTTATATGTTCCAATATTGAACTACGCACAACTGTAAGTTTGTAGTAAAAACGGTGGAAATAAAAATATTGTTGTATTCGGTTTAAAATTATTGTAATACGACATAAAAGTTGTTATTTGTTCGTGTCTTCCTTAATATATTCCACAGTAGCGGACCAACACGCCCTCATCAAACATTTTCATGACCATTTAACTTTCAAAATATACATTTTGGTTTGAATAAGTAAACTTTTCAAATAACAGTAATTACCAAGTTTGCATTTGAACAAAATACATAAAAAATCCGGCAACTTTATTTAATACCATTTGTTCTTAGTTATGTGAAATTCGGTCACTCAAATACATAAACGAAAACTAAATAGTAGACTTTGAAATCATTGGGCAATCAATACCGTTTTAAATGCAACCATCTGCACGAGAGAGTGTTGCTGGTTGCATATGTTGTAGGCACCACCTTTCACGCATCAACTCGCCCAAGTACACACTTAGATTAAAGTTACTTCACTCCGATACCTGAACATCCTGTACAAAGATCTGACATTGCCTTTTTGGCAATTTGCATCGACCTATGTATATATTACTGTCACAACATTTCCAGAGTTTCATTTCATCTCAAGACACAAATTAGTATTGCAGTGAATAGTAACATTTATCATAACACTGTTCGATTTGGAAGAAATAAACTGTCTTATATTTGTACCTTACATTGTTTTCAGCTTATGTATGATAACTTTGATATAATTTTTGCCTCATCAAAAATTGTATGTTAAGAGTGTTTGTTCAGTGACTCTCGAAAAGTTTTTACGGTTTAATTGGACGTACCGGTAGTAAAACTATCAAACTCTCAGAGAGACAAAATTATTGACAGCAAGAAATATGTCATGAGGAACTTAATGCAACTCTTTCAACACTGGAAGAAGTTGGTATTAATGTTAATAACATGACGAAAATATCGAAAATTTTCTAAAATAATATCAACCCTCATTAAGTACATTGTGAGATCTATATTCAATTTGGCGTATTATGTAAGAGATTTAAATGTTTACTAACATAAGTTCCAAAAACAGGAAAACTGTGATTGTGATCAAGAAAACACCATTGTATATTAATATTTTACCCCAACTTCCGAAGAGATCAGAAGGCTTATGGGATAACATTTCTCTCTCTTTTTCTGCGAGTGTGTATTTATGTTCCCTAAAAACTTTTGAGCCCATGGAACTAATTTCATCAAACTAAAACTTGTAACATGTTTAGTTTGAGATGTGTTGAATTTTGTACACTTAGACCACATCGTGTTAATATTTTTTAATTTGATTTTTTTATATTTTATCTAGCTTAACACATTTGATGAAATACTTTACGAATTGCATGAAACTTGGTACACATAAAACTTCGTAAGGTGTCTTAACTTTTATGCATTTTTGTTGAAGCCGAGTTAATATTTTCAGTGGCAGCATTTGAACACTTTTTGTTCACACGAGATACTCAAAGAACCATCCTTTAAGGATTTTATCAAAATAAGTACGTTTTATACCAAAAAAGCACAACAAATTTACCGAACTTTGTTTTCATAATATTGCAACGCGAAAATTCCTGAAATTAGAGCTTTTTTTTTTACTACGGGGGTTGTCTTTCTCAGCCTAATGGCTTTTCTCATAAATCAGGGAACAGAGAGACAGTTTTCGTTTCTCGCTTTGACATTGCATAGTTTATCGCTTCTTTCACTTTTTGGAATCCATACGGTGTAGTTTGTGATACTTTTATCACAACAATTCCTGCTCGCGTAAATAAGGCACTTTTTCATTGTCAGCTATTTTCTGTTACACAATTATCTAGATACAGGTGAAAAATATAATGTGGCAGCTACAAAATATTTTGTGGGTATTCATCATACCAAATTTGTTTTGTAGACATTAAAAATCATTTTGCTGTCACGACTTAAGTATTGTGGTCACTAAGAAATTATTTTGTACCTACTACAAATTAATTACGCAGGGAACACTTTTTACAAAATTTTTCTTTCAGTGTCGCAAAAGTATCAGAAAATTGTATAGGTTTTTATCTATGCCCTGCCATGTTAAAAATATTAATATATCCACTGAAACGAAGATTATAGAAAAAAAACCAAAGGAAGCCACAGGGAAAGGAATGAATTTCCCGTATTAATCAGTATTTCTAGCAAGAACGACTGCGGGTAGTTAACTTGTCAAGACCAATCGTAAAATTGGGCAATCCTCTTCTTCATCAATGCTATGCCTGAGATAGGTGACAGCTGCGCAAATATCCGTGGTGCAGGCAACGTAGGACGCCGTTATCCTGAGTAAAGCGTGGTGACGTAAGTTTACTGCCTCTTGTACGAAGAGCACAATTGGGGTTACTAATAACAAAAGTATTTTTCCTTGTAAGCCTTGGTACCGAGTTGAGCATTTTTACGTTGCCAATATGTTTCCACAAATATCGAGTATGTTAACGTTGTTTCTCCACCTGAAAATTTATTAACTCACCAAGCGACCAGGAGTATGGAAGATGACAAATTATGTCGTTCTGAGACTTGTACGCCACGTGCAGGTTAGCTATCACGAATGTAGGGCTAATTAGCTTCGATTCCCGAAAGGGAGACTGACAAACGATTGGAGTTATTACTACCGTTATGTGGACCTTGGTGTTTACTATAGCATAACAGTTCTGAGCTCATATTTTCATAATTTTTCTGTTTATTTAACACGTGTGAAAGGAGGTCACAGGTTTCCTGATCTCTGAGTATATTATACTGCCAATTTTAGACCTGATGTCGCTATCAGAAATGCAGTTGTTTCTCGGGCAATTCTTACTTGCTAAACGAGAGATCCATGAATTTTAGGCGGGCGTTTAAAATCCAGTTCTTTTCTTCTCGCGCTAGATGTCTTTACTTTCTTCTACTGTGGATTCCCTTACGTAACATGCAGAACTTCAGTACGCAGCAAGGGAGTCAAGTTCTAGGCCTCACGACCGTGAAGGCATGCGTGCATCCACGACTTGCATTGATCGTAGAAAACTTCTCCATTTTTTTCTGGCTGTTCTCCTCCAAAACACCAGAGACCACTGTAATCACCAGCACCGAATGTGTCGAAGAAGTGGTGGAAGAGGGGCGAATCTGGAGGTCTCAGAGAGTTGCCCAAATCATGCAAGGGTCAGAGATTTCAAAAATCCCAGGGTGAACACCATCACCTCCTCTTCTTCCGTTAGGTGTCCTTGAGTTCCTTCGGTTTCTATTGGTCCATTGGGATTTCCCTCTGCCGCCCCATTCCAACAACGACCACGAGAACTTGCGGATAAAGGAGTAAGGGGGTGGAGGTATATTCACACACAAGTTCCCGATTCACGGTCCCCTACCCTCCCCCCTTTTCACAAAAATACCCTCAGTTCGCTTCCCTATTCATACCACTGGGGTTTAGGGGAAAGACGGCACGACGTCGTAGCCGAAAACCAGTGCGAAGCCGAGAATACAAATGAGCTTTTGTATTTTCTTCCATTGTGCGCGGGAGTGGATGGTTGAGCGTGTGAGAGGAGAAAGAGGTTGCTGAAAAAAAAAATCTTTTTCAGTTTCAGAAAGAAATTTTCGTGCAGATATTGCGTTTCTGGGTAAAAAATTAAGTAATATTCTTTGTTCTTTTGTACAAGTATTCTGAACGTTTGCTTGTATTGGGTCGTTCTTCAAAATCACATTTACTGCTTTTTCGAACGTCAGCTGGCTTGAAGGACGGTTATTGTATTGCTTCCATTTATATTAAATCATTTAATATTTTCAATGTACCTATCGTGACTATTGTGCAGAAAATTGTGTATGTAAATCGTGGATAGAGTAATGAAAGAAACGTTGACAACGTTTTTTACTACATACAATATTATTAAGTATTTTTGATACTTCTGTTAATGTATTGTTCACAGTTTGCCTTATTTGGAGAAATTCTTCGAATTCTTCGTCACAGGGACAATATGCAATATATTTCTTCAGTTGTTAACTAGATGTTGTATCTTTCATATGTTAGTATTACAACAAAAATTTTATGCCTCCAATAATACCTGAAAAGGAAAATGTTACAATCACCGGCAGGTTGTTTGTAAGAAACAAGAATCTTTTAACTCTAAAATTTTGAAAGAACGTGCAGGTAAATATAACAAAATCTACGTAGTACAAATACCGCCCATATTTCCTCTTTACGTCTAACTATTCAAGTATAACGAAAACAGCCAAAGTTCATAGTTTGATGAACAGCGCTGAGAGCATATGCTCGGATAGCGATAGTAAATCATAGATCAAACACTGCTGATAAATGGCTAATCCCCGATCTAAAGTAAAATATTAAGCCAAATAAATAAATTAAGAATGTAGAAATTATTGATGATGTTGATGTACTTTTGTAATCTAAGGTGCATTAATTAATTGTTACCAAGTTAAAACCTCTCACTTTTCCATATCAAACACAGGAATGTATGTATGAAAATCATTATCAGTGAGGCAGTGAATTTCGAATAACAACTCTTCCACTGTCCACTCATATTAATAGGGATAAAAATAGTACGAAAGTGGGATGGATAAAAACTCAAACGTTGTGAACCCAGACAAATAATTTAAGAATATTTTGAAAAAAAACAAAAAATCAGCAACAAGAAAATCGAGTCCCACAAAAAGTATTATAAAGGAAATTTCTGCCTTCATCAACAACATTAAAAATGCCGCAAATCATTATAGTGAAAAATCAGGTTGCCAGCTGCCGGAATGAAGCACTGTTATCTAAAACAATGCATCATACACATAACAGCGTAAATGTATCCAATCGTAAAGCACTGCACCAAATATAACAATGAACTACTGCTATCAACTTTTTATACTTTCTTATGTTTGAAATAATTGTACATTTATTTTAAGGTGAAACTAATTATGTTATCATAATGTTTAAAAGTTCAATTTGGCTGTCGTGAGTCACACATTTTACAGACAAAAATGTAAGCAATAAAAACAATTCTCTGAATTAATGTAATTTGTACACGTCAGTTATACACACCATCACACATAAATAATATTTTGTGTTTGTATAATCACAGTGATTGACGTATGTAGGCTTTCACAGCCTTTGAAATGTTTCCTTCGCTGGAGTCGCATCGGGATAATTGCAGAAGTGTACGTTTTACAGAACTATCCTGTAAGCGTCTTCATTATCTGTAACCGGCTGTTATTAATACGGTTTTGGGAACATTTCCTGTGATTAGCTGGCCAAATAGACAGCAGGGAAGTCTCTTTTACAGGGAAAAAGCATTTTGGACATCTAGTTAATATTTTTGTTAATATTAGCCTAACAATGCCAAATTTGGTTTGTGTTCAACACTAAAGAATTTTGCCACTACTAAAAGATTGCTAACGTCACGAAAAATTATTTTCTGTTTATCATAATATTTTTGGCGGGGGCCATTTACAAGAAAATATTTATTTTTTAGTGTGATTAGTATTTATGGTTGCCAATCAATGTTTGGCTGTTGTGGCTGTTAATCATATTTTGTTGTATTTTTTTTTTAACTGGACTATATTACCTAGCATTTATCCATCTTTGTTCATGTTGCTAATATGATTCAATAATTACATTACTTCCCGCACGGTTCTTGTTACATAATTGACTGAAATCTACACAAAGTTTCGCATTCTATGAATGTTCTACTGTTACTGGTCTTTGGCTTTCTTGTATGTTACAGTGGCTGTGTTTTTTATTAATGTAATTATCCTGCCATTTTGACCTGCGTGGCAACTTCTAGACACTTACCGTTATTTCAGGTGGACTCACGTATTGCACCGAAGGTAGAATGTTTCTATATTCTAAAAAGGCTTCTCTGTAATATGAATTTCCTACATTCTTAATAATCGGCTTGTTTGGTTGATTACTCATACAATTGGGAGACTCACTACGTTTGCAATTATTTAGTTTCTCAAATTTGCGTTGTCTATTAATATTTTTATACATGTCTTCCTTCCTGTAATCACTGGCGTGTAGAGATGTGGCAACGTTGTTTAATTATCTGGGATGGCTCACCGATATTGCTGGCCCGGTTTTACTACTGTGGAAATGGCTGTTCTTTATTGTGTAGATGGATGATGGTATGGGTGTGCTACTCATAAAAGAACGTTTCTCGTCCTGTGGGACTCACTTCTTCCCGTCTGCCGTTAACTTTTACAATCTGCGAATATGTAGATTTCATGTTTGTCGTCCGCGTTGGAAACACTAGTTCTGCTCGTGCGGAGTGCCAGTTGCAATTTTACATCAGCAAATTTCTAAACCGAAAAACGTTTATCTTAGTATTGCGTGCATTGGGAGAGATTGTGTCTCATCCCAGTGCTCGCATAATAAACACGGCGTGAATTAATAAAATAATATTATTTCCCTTTCGAACCTCAAGCCCAATGCTGGTACGTGTAGGATATCCATACGCTAGAATATTAGACTTGACGTATAAACACATACAGGTGTATTAATACATTCAGTTCTATGACGAAACCTTTTCTATCAATTACAGCATAGATAATTATTTTTCGTAAATAGGAAACTATGCTAAAGGGTTTTACATTAATTTAAGCACAATATCCTTAGAGACAGAACCAATTGCTCCAAGAATCAGGATGGAGAAGGGAAGGGTGCGTGACCTCAATTATGGAACCATTCTTTCATTCGCCAGGAGGGATTATGGATAACCACTCAAAAACTCAAAATTTGGTTGGCCGGATGAAAAGGCGAATCGGATACCCCTAAACCGAGTCCAGTATTCTCCACTATGCCACCTCACTCCAGTTTATTCTTCAATGAACCCACATGCCCCTGTGTAGGACAATTTTCATCACCGCTTCTATGTAAATGGTATGCGTGAGACTGTTTGATTTTCTGATCCGCTAATAGGACCATTTGTCCTTCACTAATAGTTATTCACGGTGTCCAGAAACAAACACAAAATAAGCACACCGTGCGAAATCTGGGCTGAACTGAAGATAAAATGTTACTGGCAAAAATGTTTTACGACGAAATTTGGCGTACACAATGTGGCAATACAGCACTGTAGTTGTGCTTCACATCCAGGTATTATTTTATGTATGTTACGAGTAAACGTAGAATCAAAATTGGACTGCTTCGGATTTCAACCTACACCTGGCCATAATATGCAGGTCAGAACAGTATAAGTAAGATATTAGTGAAGTGCAAGAGGGGACTAACTACAGTGCTGTGTTGCCACATTGCCATTAAATTCGGCAACGAGTGCAGACAAAATATGACTGTGTTCTACCCCATTTAACTTGTTCGGTGGAAACGTTCTTCGATGAATACTTTCCTGGCTTTTGGAACGGTCATTGTGGCCCTGTAACTCTACTATGTTGTTCATTAAAGACCATTTCGTGAAAGTTTGTACGAGAAATATTATATCGTCTACGAATAGTGTATCAAACGCGATACACTCTCCAGTTTTATATTTACTACTTGTAGCTCGCTATCAAAGACATCCACGCGTAACTTCTGCTGGTAACGCGTGAGGTAAACACGTGTATGGTAAAATATGTGTTGTTCAGGGATGCGATTCTGGCTCTTTAAGATACGTCTGTTGTAATGAACCCGATTAAACCCGGCGCAACCGAGGTCGGTGAGTTCTGGTTGTCACAACACAAATAGAGGCGATTATAGTGTGGTACGATTTTTCAGTCACGTGATAAGGTTTTGTCAATCTACAGATTATGTCTAAACTAAATCAAGCGATTCGGGTTTAAGATGGTGGGAGTCACGTTATTTACGTAACATACATTATTTGGTTCGTCCCCCGTTCCTCGATGCTTAAAACAACGAGCATTTAGTTGCACTTTGCTGCAGTTTCGGTTATGTCGATTTAAAAAGAAAATTTTCATACCAAATGGCCAGTTTCGTCTATAGGCGTCTTACACTGCTCTAGAGCACTCGGGTTACTTTTCGCATATCTCAGGCTGGTATTTTGTCCTACCAACCCTGACCTCATGAACTGCAACCGTCTCAAGGTGATGATCCGAGATTTTAGGGCGGCACAGCAGGTTACGTCATTACTTAGTTCGCGCATTGTCTTAGGCCGGGATTGCGATAACTTCGCGTTCGCGTACCACTTACCACTTTATCACGTTCACGTGTACGTAATAGACTATATGCCTTATTATGATCATTCACGTAATCTTCAAACAGACAATGAAAAACGTCGTGAGAGAGCCTTGAAATTAATAGTCAAAGAGAACATGAAAATATAGAAGACATAAACTCCTCCGAAATGTGATTGGCTCAAGCGATCACGTGGTATAACTTCACTTATCACTTTAACTTAAAATATTGGCATGACAAGGTTTTTGTTACCTGAAAGTTAACGTAAGTATAAAGTGGCGAGATAGTGATACGTCCCTTTCAAGTGCGTTCGTCAAGGTGTTCCTTGCTTACGTGGAAGTTAAAGTAAAGTGAACATGAAGGCATCGTAATCCCGACCTTAGAAGCCTACAGAAAAAAGAGTATAGTTGTAAGTACTATACTTCTGTTAAAATAGGGACAACAAAACAGTTTGGTTGCTGGTACTGTGTGAACTGTTTCTTCAGTAATCTGTTTTGTAGAAGAAGCAAAGAGCCTGTTGCTTTTACACACCAGATGGTAACTTCTACAAAACAGATTGTTGAAGGATCTGTCCAGATGGTATCGACAAACAAACTGGTTTGTTGTCCCTATTTTAAAAGAAGTACGGTACCTAAAAATATACTTTTTTTCAGTAATCGCTGAGTTGAGGCGTTTTTTCCAGCCGTGCCTTTCAACAGCGAAAACTGAGGCACAAGATAATCATGACGGTATCTGATAGGTAGAGACACGACTTTGTCTCACATTTTGGTTTCATTGTCTTACGTGCACATCGGCATGTATACATTAAGGACGTCTCCTAGCGCGATCTTCAAATTCATTGTAATGTGCGGGAAAATACTTTTTTGTTAAACAAGGTATTCCACATTTGCCGACTGTACCAATGTACGAAAAGAAGAACGCACCTCGGACAAGGACAGAATGCCATAAGACACCATGGTCAATAAAATCTCTGTCTCGAAGCCTTGCAACACAGCTAAAAACTGCCTGCCGACTGCCGTACTTCATAATGTACTACTAGGATATATATGAAACTCAGAATCGTTTACTGAATTTTGCTACCGACTTTCCACCACTAAAGTTATTTTGTCACCAGTTTCAAGTCCCATAGTAAATATGGATCGGCAAGAATCCTGCATGCGAATCCAGCGCTTGGCTCGTTACGGCGATGCGGAATTTGATGCGCGCGTCAAGGTCTCCCTTATAGTTCCGTCGCTTCTGGACCTTACTCGTAAAACCACTCATCGTAAGCAGTGCTCTGAAACGAACGCTACAATGGAAACTTCACAACCAAAATCTGGAAACATGTTTTCACCCACGTGGCGATATAAGGACGTCCGACGACATCGACGCAGTCCGTCTGCACGATAACGACACCCGGGTCACATTGACACCAATGCACCAAGACCTAACACATCCGATGACGTGCCAATCGCCGTAGCCGTTAGAGTTGATCAGCCATTGCAGCGTATTTCACGCGGGACTTACCTAACAATTTAGTGGTTGTGTAAACTTACAACACTGTTACGTATAACTTTAATAAGCCTTACTCTCGCCTCCCTCTCCGTGAAACGTAATAGAATTGAACTATAAATCATGATCCTAACGCTAAAACACGCGTCGTAAATGGGATTTTAGCCCTTAAGGCCTCGCTCTTTACTTTTGCAGTAGTTTCGAAAATATTTTTTTTTCACGCAAATTAATACATATTTCCAAAATTCATTCTTACAGTTTCAATACTGGCACATCATCGCATGTATCTGAATTGTCTGTTGCAGTACACCAAGCGGATTTTTAGATTTTTGTCCCTAAATTATCACATATTTTGTGGTCAACATAAGCCAAAATGAAGCGAAATATTTTTTTTTCTCGCAAACGATACATTATTTTTAAAAACGCTCTGGCAAAAATGTGTATCGTATGACTGTAAACAGTCTTAAATTATTTTAATAAAAATATATTAGAGTTATTTGCGATTGTTTGAAATAAATGAAAAACCGTGGCCTTAACAAGTGATGGCCTAGTAATTTAAACACGAGTTAAACTATAACTAAACAGGCACTTACTTGAAGATGGATACTTACTTTAGTGACATTGCTTATAAGAATACATATATTTACTTTTGCGTAAATTCGACGAAACAAATTATTTTAATTTAGGTGAAGTGTGCTCGTTGCCTCAGACATACGATTATTGTATTTTAAGTGATAACAACTCACCGAATATAGTAGTTGAAAGTAAGACTGATATAACTTTACTCTACTTTAAAATTATATGTAATATAGTAAATGGTTATACACATGTATCTATAAACTTACAATATTTGTGTGGTTGGTAGGTACACTATTACTGATTCACAATCACTTTCGAAATTATGAAACTATATATAATTCAACAATCATAATTGTACACAAGCTATGGAACAATATTTTTAAAACAGTGTAATTTCCACGATTTGTAAATACTAACATATTTTTTAATATAAAAAAAGAGTAACTAATTCGTAATAAACTAAGAAAAAAAATCACTCAATCCTTTGCATGCTTAAGCAGCGCGTTATCGACGTTCTCTAGCGATAATGAAATAGTTTAATGAAGATGTCGGGAGCCACATATTTTCATAATTATGAATACTTCCCGATTTCGTGAATCTACTTCTTTCGAAAAATTTCCGAAAATTCGACTTGTTAATGTAAATACATTTGAATATTAGATTCTGACGGTTGCTGAGTCTGTACGTATTGCGTAATCATAGTATGGTGATAGTCGTTAATGTGTTTTCAGATTGGCTGTATTTCAAATATAGTCCAAGTAATGTTACCCTTCAATTATACTTTTAATTACTTTTCTTTAGATATTCAGTTAACCATACGGGTTCTTTAATTGTTGTAACACTAGCCAGGGTTTCGTTTTCGATGCAAAATACTATTTATTTTATATTTTAAAAATCTAATTTTATTATGATTTTCAGTGTAGCATTACACTATATTATATGTATGGACAAATTAAAAATATGTTTTTGACTTCCTTTATGTTACATTCACCACAGAAATAATGACATACGTCGTGGATGTATCTGTTAAACGTACGAGAATAGTTTGCTTTGTTACAAAACTGTCCTTGACAGTGGGCCGTTAAACAAAACAAATCCTACCAAATGCCTGATAACGAAGTCATCGCCCCAAACAGTTAAGTAAGTTGACGCAAACTTGGTACTTTGGCGACAGAAATTTCGGACCGCTCGACTGCGCCGTAATTAAACCGAATCCAGTTTGATTGAATCGTAACTTCCCTGATGACGTTGTTAGGAACTTAATTATTACGAAAGAGCTAAGTATTTTACCAAGCTTTAGGTAAACTGTAATGCTTTCAATTTATTTAAACTAGTTTTATGATAGTTTAGCTAAAGCACATTTTCTTCACATCTGAAACGCTCATCAGAAAGGGAAAGGTCTTATTATCTTCTCCAACATTTTTCATACTTTTAAATATCAGAATCTTTATAATTAATTTCGCAATTATAAACATAAATATGTTTGAAATTTCATATTATGTCCTTAAGGGCGCGGTCTACCACAATTTTCACAAACATTTCTTTTATTTTTTATTAGTACAATATATTTTTCTTATTTTAGACACAAAATGTGACTAAATTTGGCGCTTATGAAATTTTTTTATCACTCATAGTTTTCGCGTAATGGCTTATTAAAGTCATATTTTGCATGTTTCCGTTTTAACGACCACACGAAAACCAAATGATATATCAAACTGAAAAAAATCACAGTGGATAAAGACATTGCAGGCTACAATGTCATGCTCATAAAAATAAAGAATAAACATTATTTGTATTTTAAAAAAATGCCGAAACTGAAAATAAAAATTCAAAAACATTTTTTTTAAATACAAATTATATTTATTCTTTATTTCTAAGAGCATGACATTGTAGCCTGTAATGTCTTCATCCACTGTGATTTTTTTTAGTTTGGTATATCAGTTGGTTTTCGTGTGGTCGTTAAAACGGAAACATGCAAAATATGACTTTAACAGGCCATTACGCGAAAACTATGAAAGATAAAAAAATTTCATAAGAGCCAAATTTAGTCACATTTTGTGTCTAAATTAAGAAAAAAAATATCTGGTACAAATAAAATATAAAAAAATGGCGACGAAAATTGCGGTAGACCGCGCCCTTCGCCAATAAAACATAAGAAAATAACTGAAGATTTGTTGTATATCCAAGCAAACAATAAGCAATATAATATTGCAACGGAGCGAAAGTAATTTATAACGAATCTTAAAAGAAGTTAGCAAAGAATGGCATTTTTGAAGCTTTTACTTCATGGTACCATTAACAAAACCACTGTAAGTTGTTATAAAATACTCAGTAACATATAATCATAATGTTACATAGATTTCACGCACATGATAAAATCTACTTTCCCCATTTCAAACAGATCCTCTGTATTGACTGTTTGAATACTTGTTTACTTTTTATAGTTGATTTAAGTTTAAGTTGACTTAAGGGATATTCTCCGTTTGATATCTCAGAAACAATACTTACAGACTACAATTTTCTGAGATGTAAAACGACGGTGATATGATATTAAATTGAAAAAAAAAAATTTTCCACTGTGTAATGAGCATTGAAAACAGTTCATCAATAGAGCCCCGAAAATTCGCGTTTTATTTTAGACGCAAGCTATAATTACAGGTCTATATCACGTTCACAATTGGCCGTTGACTTACTCGACACTTCTTGGAAGTAGCTGAGCCAATAATAAAACAGTAACGGTACAAGACCCATATCACTGTATCAGCGAGCAGCTAATAAACACCTGAGGTCTACACGATTTCACAGATATTCTTGGAAGCTAGCCTACATGTCAGTGAACCCGCGAATTTTTCCCGTCTCTATTCATCAACGATGATGTAAGAGCTTCAAATGAAAAGGAAAATGCTTGTAAATCACAACTTGCGTTATTATAATTCTTGCCAAGAAATGGTTAACAGTCTTGGAGTTTAAAAATAACTATAAGATAAACATGAGTTTCGAGCAAAATTTTAAATTCTTGCATGACGTAAAATTGTTCATATAATATCTGCAAAGCGGGAGTAGTGATAACAGTACGATTTTATGTTCAGATTGTTTTTGTGTTGATGTTACAATATTACAAGAATTCCGGAGAAGGAAATCAGTATATATTTCATACAGGGAACCACAGCATGATGATTATCACAACCAAGCCTGTGTAGGAAAGCTAAATAGAGTAGCAAAGGACCGCTCAGAAACTTGTAATCTAATACACAATGCTGAGTGGCCTTAGTATTGTAGCTTGGCTTGTACCACTCACACTAATTAATGTTAAGAGTATAGATTTGAGGTAGATTTCACTGAATTCAAACTTAAACCGATTAAATTATGTTGCATTTCTTCTGTATCACTTAACTAGTCGGTTCGTAAACACACTGTCCGCCCATTTCCTGATAGTGTGGTTCGTTTCATTTAGAATTTTGAAGTTCACATGTGAACAAAGGCTGCCGTCTAGCCATACTCGTACTTCGGGACCAACCACGTCATCACACAGTATGCAAACAGTATCGATATGTATTTACAATAACACTGGGACACTTGAAGCAAGTGGTAGGTGGCGCCCTTAAGTGCATTTTTAACGAAAACAGTAGGCACTAGACATTTGCAGCCAGAAAATAATTGTCGTTACATAAGTCACATAGCTCATTAAATATTAGTTAAATGTTCGAATTCCCTGACGTTACAATATATGTATGCAAGTAAATTGTGGACGTTTCGATAATTTTCATAAGGGCCAAAGGCCTTTAAATGAATTTGCAATCAATTAGAAGAGCCCTAAAAAATAAAGCAATATTTAGAGCATTGTCTTTTCAAGTCATTTAGAGACCTCCCATATTTCGGGAACAAGCCGTTGCAAAATTCGAAATTCAATCCCATATTTTTTTGTTAATAACAGGTCTAGATTCAAAAGTATTATGCAAACAAGACATATTGTTGACCGACTCTCGACATCAGGGCGAAAAGCGAGGCACTGCAACGGTAGCACGCCGCTCTCGCATTTGGGGGGAGGAGGGTCAGTATATGTCTTCAGCAATTCTGAGTGAAGATTCTCATGGTTTCTATAAATTCCTCCAGACACGTGCTGGGGTGATTTATTAACAAAAGCAACTGCCCACTCCTCTCCCAGTTCCTGTCACTGTTTCAAGTTGTGTCACCGTCTTTAATTACCTCGCTATACACGAGATGTTAAGTCCACATTGCTTGGCTTGACATCAGGGTTACAAAATTAAAGAGCAGTCTTCGACTGATGCATCATTTAAGCCGTTTGAGGCAATAAAATGGCGAGCTCTACGAGCGATTCTTGTACATGCATAAATTATAATGCCGCCTTTTTGTCCGAGACATAAAATTGGAGCGTAGTGTATTCGAAGCAGGTTACTTTAAAGCAGCAAATGTGTGTCATAAGTTTAAATAAACGCTTTTCTGTTTCTACAGTACGAAGAGTTATTATTTTTCTGTATAGAGAAATCTGGAAAGGACGCTTTGAATCATTTCGAAAAGTCTTTTAAACATTATTTTAATAGGCATGTTGTTTTATGAAAAAAGTTATAGAATGAATCGTGTTTGTTTAATAGACAATGTCTCAGGCGTAAGAAAGAGTTTACTTCTAAGGCGACACGTTAACTCACCTTCCATGTTCTGTCGGCTATTCCTCTGAACTGACACATTCTAGGCACTAGATCCGGTTTCCATACAAGACAAATTCTCCTCCTTGGTTTGTAAGCATCAATGTAATATATAGATTACCGTAAGTCCGAATACAGAATGCATTATTCCAAATCAGTTGACGTATTCCAACTGTAATAGACATCCAAACACTGCTATGGTTGATTATTCGACGGAGACATTTCCAAACCGGGATGCTGAGTGACAATTTTAAAAAATAAAACTCAGCTAATTATTATTTATTCGGTTGTGTTTATTTCTTAGAAGTGGATTATAAAATTATAGCTATGTTTGAATAAGTATCATTTTTAATTGAACTATTATCACATCATTAAAGAGCTGTTTCAACATTTGTCTGTGTGAGAATTTTCTCTTATACAAATTCCTACTTATATTCTCAATACTCCTTCGGTTTTGGAAGAAAAACTTCCCCCTTTTTTCTTATCACATCCTAAGGCTTCTATCCGAAATAATGTTGTCTTACCATGTGATTAATCATTAAATGTAGGACGATACAGTATTGTTTGTGAAATTAGTGCATACTTTATAATTTAATATTTAAATATCGTGGAATCGTTTTACCTTGTGTTTTAAAATTATTTTATTTCAATTGAATTGAAATTGCAGAATTCATGAAAGAAAAATATTACAAACGCCAGATCTCCTTCACTCACAATGAATACATTTTAAAATAAATTGAAATCAGTCTGCTACAAATTTCAAATACTGGCAGCCATGGGAAGTTTTGTTTCATCTCGCGAAGTAGGGCCATATTCGATCTCGCACATGAATAAGCACCTCCTTTAGCTGCTTTCTAGATCACGTCTACTCGTCTGCAGTTCAGAACTCCCAGTGGAATTTCATTTTCGTCATGCAAATTTTACATTCGCGACCTGATCACTGGACTGCAAAAAACATGCCCGATGGGAAGTTAAAATACTTCTTTCCCACTTCTTTTCACCTTCCCTTCTTGCTAGCGTATTATAGAATACTATCTGAGTCCTTGAGGCGTATTTTTCCACAAATGTGTCTCAGCGATTCTTGACGAAGCAATCCTTTTACCTCAATTTATTTCGTAATGACAATCGTGCTGTGCTAATGAGAGTGGCTTTGGGCAATTTTTGTTAAATTTCTTTTCTGTGATTCCTTTCCCTTTGAAGAATGAAGTCACTCTTTCTATAGAACATTCTTGAGTCAGTACTGGTTGTCAAGACACACTGAATTCTATTTAAAGAGAACACAATATTTATGGAAAAATTTTTTCCTGGAATAACGTCGACTTTCATAGCTTACTTCTAGCAGTTCATAAAGTTATAGAATAATTACGTTAAACCACTAGAAGGGTAAATAAGGATGACTTAATTTTCTTAAAAATACCCCTTCATTTAAATTGGTGATAGAGTTATATATGCTAGTCGCTATACGTTACAATACTTTATTTTTTTAAACGCCTAACCAAAGTTTATGGTAGTGAATTTAGATTCGAAGTAACTTCAGCAAACTTTCTTGATGCTGTCAAAAGCATAAAATGTAAAGTTTCTGTTTCTTCACAATCGTACTTTATGTATCTGGGGAATGCAAGATATGTTTTGCTGGCCATTGCAAGGCATTTGCTTGTAAGGTAAGCCTTAACGAAACGAATATTACTCTATTGTTTCAGTCAACTGATTCGGCAAATATAGAATATGTTAAATTTACAGTTTGAAATTACTACAACAGCGTGTTGACAATACCGTTCCGTCTAAAATACCTTTCCAAACAAAAATATTTACAATTGTGGTTTCAGAATTTAGAATCCGGTTTCTGTGATGATGTATATAGTGCTATCTGCGTACACCTGATCATGAGCTTACTAACAAATGTCATGAGGATAAAACTTGGTTTAAAAGTTCTGACTTTACCGTGAACCGCCTTCGCATGTGTATTTGTTTTAGTGGATATTTTAACATACCGATTACTGTAACTATGGATGACGTGTATTAAAAAATTACTGTTCAAATTAAGATAGTGGAGGCATATGCCAAACACTTGGTATTAATAATGAAGATTATAGAGACAAAATTTAATTTTTAGTGGACAGCTTTACTACAAAATCTTCAGAATTTAACTGCCACTAAATATTATACAACTAAAATATTACTCTACACTACAGAAAATCATTAATAATTAAAAATAATAGTTCAATTACTGTGACTTATTGTGTGAGAAAATACACAAAACGATAAATATTATGTATTGTTAAACGTATCATTATAAATGAAACTTAAGTTCCT
>PNEQ01105250.1:50774-70655 GCA_003012365.1 Medauroidea extradentata
CTACCTCAACCTCGAATTAAAAAAAAAAAAAAAAAAAAAAAATTGGATCCACAAAACGTATTCCTTAGAACTCTACAGACATACAGAATTAATGAATCAGTGAAGCTCAGAAATATCTATTTTTAATATCGTAACAGTTAATTGCAAGCGTGTAGTACATAAGTGAACGTTAAAAAACTATTTTTGATCAACATATTTTTGAAAGTCAGTATGGAAACTCTACCAATCATCAACCCCAGATTATGAGACTTGCCAACTTTATGACCAAACATTTACCTAGAATGGTGCGTTTGTTAACATGTTTCGCTGGAATTAAATGTACGATATTACGTTGTCAGCGATTGTTCTTCAGAAATACTTTACTCGAGAAAAATTTTCGCCCTGAATAATGGCAAAAACCGTGGTCTAATTTGCTGTTTTATTATTTTCTTATTATTTTATTTTTTTTTTGCAAATCAACTTAGAGAAACCCACAATTTAAACTGATGCTTTAGCGCTGAATTAAGTACCATGGACTTTTATTTAATTGAGGAGTTATGAGTTGTAGATCTCCTACTTTGGAAGATAACTTAATAATAAACAAACATTCTAAGTCACAAATCAGGTATTGGTTAGTCTGTTATTACCTACCTTTGTATGGTTACTGTTCATACCCCCAGGTCGCACTTCAGAAAAGTTTATTGCGGGTCTTCCAATTTGTAACATTTCAAGAAATAAATTAAACAAATAAATAAAGAAGAAAATAAAATTTTCTTTCGGAACCCATGTTGGCATATTCAAAACTCTTTTCTATATTTTACAGTACGTATAGCAAGCGTTCAAACCAGACAAGTTTATCGTTTAAGATTTGCGTTTATCAAGGTGGCACAGTCTGTACGCATAAACAAATTTTATAATTTTTCAGAAACTGCTGGAGCAATTAAAGCCATAGGCCTATATTTTACCTTGAAAGTTCATCACCCAATCTCGGAATTAGATTAGTGAATTGTTGTATGTCTGCCATTTCAAAGGATAACACAATACGAAAATATTAATGTATTACGTTATTTGAAGTACATTATATAAGAGAAGATTGTCAAAGGCGCTCACTTTATCGCGAACCACGTGTACATTATTAGAGCGCGAACATTCGTGGGCAGCATGCTCGCAAGTTTGTACGCTGTCCCGAGCGAAATACGAGCGCCGAACGAACCGCTCGCGACGATACGAACGAAGTCTGATTTTTTGACGAACTCAAAAGGGATTTGCAGCGCCAGTGTGGACGCGCTCGCTGAAGGTTCGTGTGCATGGACATTGTTCGCGAACCTTCCTTGCTATTTGTAGACCGTTATCCACTCGTTGTAGTATATTAAGTATATTAAACGAATTCACCAAATGCTATGTTTTGCATGTGTATTACCTTGGCTTTAAATACAGTAGGGTGTATTATTATAGGTACAAATCTTAATGATGCAAGCACATGAGTAAATATAGATTAATTAATATTTCAAAAGTATTTGGATTAATGAGAACCAATACATGCCATTTTATAAGATAGCTTTACGTAAGAAAATTTAATTGTTTACATGGAATCATCTCAGCAACTATAACCTCTCGGAAGATTTCGTGATTAAGAGTGCTATCGGTACGTCGTGATAAAAAATTAGATGTTTATGTCCAAGACAAAAGTAAATACAAAAAAAAAAAAAAAAAAAAAAAAAAAAAAAAAAAAAAAAAAAAAAAAAAAAAAAAAAAAAAAAAAAAAAAAAAAAAAAAAAAAAAAAAAAAGGAAAAGCGAAACACATGACTTGAGTAAATTTGTAAGCTAGACAGTATTTTAAAGTGGCTCTGAATCTGACGTTCAATAATGTGATTTGGGCGTTTTCAGTTTTCTTGCATTATATACAATGGAAAGAGAGGGTGGAAATTCGCGAGAATCTTATATGCCGACGTATTCTCCATAACACTGTAGCGTTCTGCGTATTGTATGATTGATCGACAGTTACGTGACACGGTTTAGATGTTTACATGCGTGTCACCGTTGTTATCACTGTCCCAGTCAAATAGGGACTCGCCTGTAATGACAGAAAATCATCACAAATGAATACATTTTCCGTGATCATAAACAGAACTGTTTTTTTTTTGACATACGCCATTGCGGGTGAATTTTGCCATATTGCAGAAAAAAAAGGAAGAAAATCCAGTAATCTGAAGTCGACAGACATAAAAAAATACATGTAATGAAATAATTTCTGAAATTAATGTAGTCATATCCCAGAAGACGGCACAAGGACAAAAACAGATTCAAAACAACATACAATTAATTCGCAACTGCGTTGTTTTGAATCTGTATTTGTCCTTGTGTCGTCTTCTGGGATACGACTACATTCATATAAGAAAATATATGTATGTTTTGTGTCTGTTGACTACAGCTAACTGGCTTTTCTTCCATTGTTTTTTATTTTATTATGGGTTTTTCTGCAATACGGCAAAATTCGCCCACAGTGGTGTACGTAAAAAAACTGCTCTGCTTATAATACGAACGCATTGCAGGAATCGTTCTAAGATCACATAATTCACTATCACTAACAATATAGTTTAAACTATTCTGACGATTGATACGGAAATGTATTCATAACACCCACTCATGTGTTATAGTGAACCTTATTTGTCAATACATGCGTTATCATGGCTCTTCTTTGATAACTCGAACGCTCTTGCAGAGATTAGAAAGTAAACTGGGAGAAATTATTGAAATTAACTAGGTTATGGTTTCAATGATTTCACTGTCACATATATAAGCATCGATGTAAGCAATGGAATATATCATAATTTGTTATAATATTAAGGGAAAGTTAGCTATATTTGCTTAAATATATCGAGTTTTAATAGTTAAACCATGTGCTTTTGACGTTATGTACGTTAACAAAAACTTCTAGGTAATAAACCTCATTAAAATGAAATTCAAATGTTATGTGATTTTTGACTTTCCCATATTAAAGGGCTGCCTTGAATTAATAATATGTCACCGTATGTTACTAGAATGTTAACAAAACAGTGTGTCGTTGGAAAAAGATTCAATTTTTTGATCTAAACACAACATTGAAATTGTTTTGATCGTTATGAAGCCCAGACTATAAGACTTCTTTCTGAAAGACTTCGCACAACAATTAGGATATAGTTAAGGAAAGGAAAATTCCACGCGTTCAAGAACCAGTGTGCTAGGACTCCGTGTATTACGCATATTCAAACCCCATTTATTCGTGATTGCAAAAAAAAAATCAGAACTCGTAATACGTGAAACTAGATTCTTTGTGCAAACTAATAAAGAAAACATAAACTAATGGTACTGGTTTCCTGAAATATCAATCAGGTTTCTTTTTGGAAACTTTATATTAATATTTTCGAACTTGATTTAATAACATATAGGCATTAATGAAAAAAACGTCGTCACACTTTTATCTATTCGCTCTGGGAGTCATTACGTGCAACATAGAACGACAAGAGGCGGCTATCCTAGTCTTTAAAAGGTGGTAGGACTATTACTTAAAAGGCACCGGAATTAAGGAACGGTGTAAGAAAATTCCCATCAAGAAGCAGCCTCGTGTAAAGTTTGCTGGCACTTGCCCCGCTTATGCTTCGAGAAGATTACTTAAAGCTTCAGGAAGAGCACATTTTGCCCGACGCAGAAGCGGAAGAAAGCTGCGAGAGAAGGGTAAGAAGCTGTTGGGGGGCATTTTTTTTTCGAGTGAGGATTTTCGAGGGTGGGTGGAGCGGAGTTCGTGATTCTGGAAGGGGTGTGGAGATGGTAGCTCGACCCGGGCGACTTATTGCCCTCTTCTCCAGTATTCCCGAGCCACCTGTTAATCTCACATTTTGTCCCTCCTGCCCCGGCGACGTAACATAAAGACAAGAATGCCGTCCTCGTACACCGAGATCATTTTCCTGCGCGACTCCGAAAAGTTGTGCCTCTGTAGGCAGCAGTCGAGAAAATTCCTGTTGAAGTCTCAGACGTACAACGTTTTGTTCAAAGTTTATATTTTAAGAAAAAGTTTGCTGGTTCAAAGTCGGTTTCTGGTTAGTTTCTAACCAGAAAATAACGTTATACTAATACTGGCACAACGTTGGGATAACACGTTAGTCCAACGTTTACATGTTTCGTGGGCCGGCATCTGCCAACGTTGTTTTTGTATGGAGTCCAACTGATTTACTAAATTGGCCTAGCGTCATTAAACAGCTGTAGCTTTGTATGTGTGATAGACTAAGGGTGTGTCTCAAATAGCCTAGAGGGCACTCTCTCGCACCCTCTTGACGTCGCAGTGCTGTCCCATATTGGAGAGTGGGCGAAAGGGAGAGTGAGCCAGAGTAAGCGACGATACACCCTCGCTGCACCCTCTCACCTTTTCTACGTGAAAACATCTTTGCTTTTTTTCAAAATCGAAAGAAACACTTCGCATCTGTGCACGGCGTAGTTTTTTTAAGTGTCAAGCGGATGGCTAGATTTTCATGTAAGTAAAAATTATTTTATAAGTGTATGGAAATATGCATCCGAGGTGGGTGTCTCAAATTTATTGACGAGTGAACCAGAGTGGGCAAGAGTGAGAGTGTGGAGTGAGAGTATACACACTCGTTATTTGAGACCCGGCCATAATGTCAAGCGTTAACCGAAGTTGGGTCAACTTTGGATCTACAAAATGTGTGCAAAATCGACTCTAGAAAATTTAATTTAGCTGTATTATTTATTATTGTTTTATCTTCAGTGTGCTCATGGGCTAAACAAATTATAAAAATCAGTAAAAACATTTCAAATAGTATCCAGGTGGGATCAAACAAGGTCACTTATGTTATATATGTAGAGGCGGGAAAAAGTCGCGGGTTCGCTGACATGTAGGCTAGCCTCCAAGTATATCTATGAAATCATGCAGACAGAAGATGTTTATTAGCTGATCGCTGACACGTGAAATGGGCCTGCATTCCATTATAGTTCTATTATTAGCTCAACTACTACCAGGAAGTGTCGAGTAAGTCAACACCCGATTGTGAACGTGATACAGACCTATAGTTGCTGGAATCCTAACTTGCGCCTAAAAGAAAACGCTAATTTTTCGTGTATATATATATATATATATATATATATGTGTGTGTGTGTGTACATACATACATACATACATTATATATATATATATATATATATATATATATATATATATATATATATATATATATATATATACAGGATGTCCATACCGAAATGCCCTAATTTGAGTGGTCATGTAAAAATAGAAATATTATGTTTGTTGCAGGTCTGACATGCTCATTGGGTCCTTGAAGGTACCAAATTTGTGCCTGAATATTGCAAAGCCGTAAAGTGAAGCGTTGTGGTGTTGGTGACTTCCTGACAACAAAATGGTGTCTGTACAGGAAAAGGCTCAAACAGTTTTGTGGTACGCCGAGTTCAAGTCCATAATTAAAGTGCAACGGGAATTTCGACGTGTTTACAACAAAGCTGCGCCCGATGCCAAGAGGATAAAGTCGTGGCATGCACAGTTTTTGAACATTGGAAACGTAGAGAAACGACATGGAGGAGGTCGGCGGGTCTCTGATGAACAGGTCGAAAATGTCCGTGAAGCATTCCAACGAAGTCCACGAAAATCAATTCGCCAAGCTTCGGGAGAACTTCAAATGCCGCGGACGACCGTCCATAAGGTACTCAGAAAGCAGCTGCACCTGTATGCATACAAGATTCAGATTGTGCAGACCCTGAAACCAGACGACTACCCCCAACGATAGGCCTTTGCATGTGATATGCTAGACAGATGCGACCAGGACCCTGCTTTTCTGTCACGCATCATGGTTTCCGACGAGGTGACATTCCACATCTCGGGAACCGTCAATAGGCACAACGTTCGCATTTGGGGGTCGGAGCACCCACATTCCACAATTGAAAATTTGCGAGACAGAGCAAAGGTTAACGTTTGGTGTGGCCTCATGTGCGATATGGTCATCGGACCATTCTTTTTTGCAGAGAAGACAGTCACCGGGACGACGTATCTGGACATGTTGGAGCAGTATGCGTTTCCCCAGGTTGAACACCGCCAACCACATCTGTGGTTTCAACAAGATGGCGCTCCGCCCCACTGGTCGCTCGATGTGCGTCGTGCTCTTGACGCCACATTCCCTGGTCATTGGCTTGGACGAGATGGCCCCGTTCAGTGGCCTCCACATTCCCCGGACATTACGCCCTTGGATTTTTTTTCTGTGGGGATATGTGAAGGACAGGGCGTATGCCACTGCAGTACGAGACCTTCGGGATCTCCGTGCTCGAATTGTGGAGTCCATTGCTGCCATCATGCCAGACATGTTGGCGCGGACGTGGACGGAACTTGAGTACCGGCTTAATATCCTCCGTGTCACTAAAGGAGCTCATGTGGAAGTGGTGTAATTTTTTTCATGAAACTTGTAACCTCTACCGTGCTATATAAGATAGCACCATTTCCATATCTGTATTTTTGTGGCAATGTGAACTCGTTGAAATAATTAGGGCATTTCGGTGTGGACACCCTGTGTTTGTGTGTGTGTGTATATTATATATATATATATATATATATATATATATATATATATATATATATATATATATATAATAGCTTGTAATCAAGTCCACTGCCGTAGTATTACTGTACGCTCTTGACATGTACTTCGAAGAAATTAAATACGAGTACAGATTTAATAAAAATTAAAAAAACTAGCTAACTTAATCCAAATAACTAAGAAAAATTTTCTGCTCATTCTTCATATGATGTAACAATTTTGCTAAGCATCGCTATGTATAAAAATGAACACTGACATACTGATAAATCAAACTGAAGCCCAAACCACTGAACAAAGAATCGTGAATTTTTTTATGTAGGCACCCCTCAGGTCGTAGGCGAAAACTAAGAAATTATTTTTTCGAAATTCGACCTCTAAAGGCGTGGAAAGGGGTGAAATGTGTTTCCGAAGAAACGTCAATAGAGTTCGAACCCGACGGCCTATCATCGTGATTTCTACTTCAACAGGACACACAAATACCCACAAAATAGTTTTAGGATTTGTTAAAATTCAACCCCCAAACACTAAAAAGGGGCAAAATATGTTTTTTTATGAATCATCTATATCACTAAAACACAATGGACCACCGTTGTGATTTTAACTTCATTTGGTTACGAATACAAATGTCTATGACAGGACTCAAACACGTTTCGAAATTCTTTAATTAAAGGGGTGAAAATACGTGAAATGTGTTTTCGATTATTCCTCTATATCTGTCGAACAAATCGAGATATCGAAGTGCTATTTGCTTTAGATTGATGCTTACGTAAATATCTAAATATCACTTAAACGCATTTTCCGAATTCGGCCCCAAAGAGATTTTGGATTCACAATCGATATATGTCGACCACATTGTTATTTTATATAGCGAAGTGATTTTTGTTTAAGATTGATGATTGTTCAAATACCTAAAAAGTAATTACACAATTCGAAATTCGCCACCTAAGGAGATGCAAAAGGGTAAAAGAGGTGGAATGTGTTTTCAATTGATCTTCGATATATGCTGAGCCCAGTAGGCTATTGTCGTGTTTTTTGCGTTCACGAGTTACAAATAAAGTATTCTAAAACGTGATTAAAGGGTTTTTCGAAATTCGCCATTTTAAGAGGCTAGTAGACCTGTATATGTTTTAGATAAATTCTCGATATATATCTAACTCGTCGAGAAAAACAGTTAATTTTTTTTCTTCAGGATTATGGTTACAGAAATAATCACAAAAAAAAAATATATTTTTTTTTATTATTCGAAATTCGATTTGTCAGTATTGTGCAGTGGTCATACGTGTTGTTTAGTGATTGATCGATTTTGATTCGACTGAACGGGCTACCTTCATCATTTGCACATCAATTGCATACTTATACAAATGTCTAAGATGTGAAATTATAATATTTCGGAATTCGACACCCTAAAGGGAGAAAAAGGAAAAAATTAGTTTTCCTTAAATCCATGGTATCTATCTAACCAATAGAGATATTGAGTTGCTATTCGCGTCAGAGTGATGCTTACGTAAGTATTTAAAATATATATGTGATTTTTTTACTTTATTAGATAACTTGATTATTAATAACAAAACTATGTTTGTAAACTTTCAAGGCAGACGATCCGAAAAGCAAGTATGAACCAGCGACAAATAAATTATACTGAAGTTTCACTCTATATTAACATATCGAGACGTGGTATCGTACAACTTCTATAAGCCTAGGGCATGAATATTTTACTTTTTAAATTAAATATGTTTTCATGAATTATTTCGACGCTACGTGATGCAGCTGTTCGTAGCTCAGGTCTACATTCCGAGAGGTTCTAGGTTCGAATTCCGTTAAAAGCTGCGTGCGAACGTTAAATTCTGACACACAAAACTGCAAGGAATATGGAATTAGTGAAATTTTCATGAAGTCGTTTAAAGGGGGTAAAATGGATTATGCAGTTATCTTTCCACTTATGTTCCTCTACAACATCAACTCACATAATATATAATCTGGCTAATCCCAAGGTTGGATCACCAAATACGTTTCCGAGAAACCTTTTTCCACCCAAACTTTCTAAAGGCATTAAACTTCTAGTGAATATTTTGAAAATATGTAATTGAGGGCACCGTCACTAATGGTTGTACACAGGGTAAATCAGACGATTTTTAATTAGATTAACCTCTTACATTTCAGAGTCTATGACTACTCCTTAACGTCAACATAGAAGTGCTATAAATAAGGCCCATGTGAAGTCGCTGTTAGTGACAGGAACAAACTTAAGACTGCTGATCACGTGGACAGCTCTAGTTACTAATCCTGCTACAGAATTAGCTCAACTAGCAGCTTTGTCATTCTAACACTTGATGACTGAAATACCAATCTGGTGTACAATGATGTTTTTCAATTTAACTAACTATAATCAATTATAAATAATACTTGTGAGCAAAGCCGCGGGGGACTGCTAGCATAACTACAAGCTTCTGAATTGGTTCTTATTCAACAATTCATAAACCCTGTAAAAATATTAACTTCAACGACATTCTTCACGATATATCTTAATGATGAGTATTTTTTTTTTAATAATATATTTTAGTGACATTCTCCTTGAATAATTTTTCTAAATTGAACAGAAAACTATTAAATATTATCAATTATTACTCTAAGCAGCTATCTTGTATATATGTTTTATTAAAGTTAAATATACCGTAGTAAATACAATCAAAATAACTGTCTAAATTTACGGAAATATGTAAGGAATAAGTAATTCTTTCTAATTACTAGCAATTATTTTTCTGGAAAAAGGTCATTTTTTAATTTTATGACGGTAACCAAAAAGAAAATATTAATAACATCAGCTCAACCTAAATGTTTTCCTCCAAACACCAATCCTATGTTTACCAACTTGTTTCGTACGTCCAACCAACTATTTCAATGGAACATAAAAATTGCTCGTCTACTACTCAAGTCTAGGAAATATTTCATAGGCAATTAGATTGCGTAGTAATACCATATCTTTGTCAGTTGTAATATTTTTGTATTGGTGCAGTTTCGTTGGTTTTATAACGTTGGCAAAAACAAAAGTAGACTACTTGAACCAAATGTCAACAGTATGTTTACCAGCTTGGTTCCAACGTTCAAATGAGCATTTCAATGATGCTTAAACTGCCTTTTCAAGGGTTAAGCCTAGAAAATTCTTAACGGCTTATCCTATTCGGTACCAGTATTTTCTAAATCTCATTATCTAATTTTTGAAATTATTGGGTTATTGTAACTCCGTCGGTTTCATACATTGACATTATGTTGTAGTACGTACCAAATGCAACCGTATGTGTATCTACTTTTGCTGACGTTCAACCAACCATGGTTTAGTGTTTTTTTCGGGTAAACTTCTTAATTTTATCCACATTTTATCCACATAAGGTTGTAATATTAAACATACTAAACATTTAAAAAAATGCCCAAACCGTTAGGTAAACTAGTTGACAAAACTGTTTGCAGACATATATTTAACAAAACGAATAAGAATAATTAGTTGCGTGGAAAAGAAAACTCTGATAAGGTATACCGTACAACTTCAATTCATGTGTAAGTCAAGAAAAATATACGCTACATATGTGGCAGCATTCATTGAGTCCGAACGTAATTCCGTTATGTTAAAAAAAGTGTTGTAAATTTTTAATGTGTTTAAATTTACGAAGTCAACTTAATAAAATTTTACAGTAAATGCACGATGCCCCAATTGTATCTGTTTGTTCCGGAATATGTTATCTCTAGCCGCAACTAACAAGAGAAGAGATTTAATTGGTTGGGAATGGCGCTTATAACATGAATCAGGAAACGTATTAATAGCGTCAGTCAGGATTGTGCAAGTACTTTCCCATTTATAATTAAGTGATTTATAGACGAGGTGCTTCAATAAAGAAGAACAACTGAATAGAGATTTAGCGAAATATTTTTTTTAACAAATCGAACTTCTAAATTACAGCGTCTACCATAATTTCCACCCACAAATTCGGTTCGCAACATTCTGTTTGTTTTTAGATGACTCGTATACTGAGTGACTAACTTCTTACTACACCGATATAAATGGTAATAGTTGGTGAAATTGCATACTCCTAACCTTATATGTTACATGTTTTCCAAGACGGAAAACTAATTTTAATACGGTAACCAAATAGGAGTTATTATTTAACTATAAGAGTATATGCCATGCACAGTTTATTTCCTTATGTGCACGTCTTAATTTTCTCAGCCTAGCTGCTACACTACAAATTGTGTAATATCAAATCTCTCACCAGCCGTTGTAAATTTTAGGTTCACAAATTTTTTGAATCGTCGGGTCTTGAGGTAATTACCCAAAATACTATATCTAAGCCTCAAGCCATCTCTAGTTACTTGCCATGGTTTAGTCAATCAAATGAGGACTAACGACATTATTTATTGCACTAATCCACTCCTCTGTCGGCAAGTTTTCGCCTGTAATTGTTTGTGACACATGTTTCGCTGCTAAGTACAAAAATTATAGGCTCATTAATTAATTGCTGCCTAATTCACGACTGAATATGTTCAGTTGAGCAATTTACTTTAAATTATGGACAGTCATTCTCATAAATTATCTCGTGTAACATGTTGAGAAAAATAGTTATTTAATTCTAACAACAAATGTAAACATGTTAATTCACTGTTTGTTAGTCAAATTGAATTTCTTCAAACGAAACTTCTTTACAAAATGGTATACATTAATAAAAAATATATTAATGCGAGTACATTCTGAACAGTACAAAACATTCATATTTCAGTACTTGATAGACTAAAATTGCTTCTCAGCACAAGGGAATTAAAACGGCGAGGCAGATTCAATGCACATAGGCGTGGCAACGAAGCCACGAAATGAGGTGACGTTCTTTCTCCGCAGCGCACCAGGGACTGCGATGTTCGCGCGGGCCAGTTGTAAATAAGCAATGGCGAGCCGCCGTGAGAGGAAGGCCGTAGGTTTGCGAAAGCGCCGGATGAAATGTTTATTAGGTTCGTGTTTGCTCGGGGTAACACATTTCCCTTGCGCCAAGCCCGTCTCGGGGAAATGCGAATGTGACGGTGAGAAAACTTGCGTTTTTCCTACTTTTCCAAATAGGATGAAAAACAATCTGGTAACAGGTCTGAAAAAGGTGCCAAACCAAATGTTTAACACGTAGGAGAATATTCCCTATATGAAACAAATTTTTGCGTAAATAACTAATATTTCATTCGATTTACATAAGAAAAAATACTAACTATGTTTGCAAATAAAATTTTTTGTTCCCAAATATTATATATGTATGTATATAATTATGTGGTCGCATTACGACATTCCAAACAGCTAGAAAAAATACATAGTAAAAAGTTTTGTTATCCGTCGGTAGACTATTTGGTTCTTGTTTCGTAACTTCACAAGTCAAGTTTAAATTGAACGCTAATCTTAATTTTCAGAAATGAAACACGGCCAATTAACTTCGTACGCACGAGAGACGGCTCACGAGTGTGCACCTATCATCCGCTTTACCATAAATTATGCGCTCTTTCTTCAGGAAACTATCGGTTTCGTAGTTTGCAAAATATTATTTTAGAAAAACGTCGGCCCCGCCAACAGGTGCAGTTGCCAGACCAATCCCCGTCTCGCGGACTCAGCTAGTTAGACGAAGCACTCTCTGTGCTGTGTACTCGCGACACGTGATCCTGTCACCTCCGTGGCTTCCTAGTAGTGTTCCTCTTGAGCGCTTACCTATGGCCGTACTGGCCAGCAACCCCCGCCTAAACTTCTCTGACCAGTCACAGGCCAGTTCGCAGGCAATGGCCTCCCCCGGTCACCGTCTCCCGCACCGCGTGTATTAATTTGTTTTCCTTTTCTCATGACAATGCTTACCAATCACAAATTACAATTATAATTACAGGATCGCGTTGAACAGATACAAATTGTTTTTATATTGAACATAAATAAACTTCAGTTATATTCTTACGACGATTTTTAGCATCTTACAGTTAATTTTATTTAATAATTGAACAGCTATATGTAGAGATGATGGTACATCACGAAAATAATTGGTGCTGACATACCCTTTAAACCGCTGAAGTTTCTTCCTAAATGTGGGTGTTACATGTCTGACAAAATGTAGCTGGCTGCAGACCCAAAAAGGGATGAAAATTATATTAGCAGGATTCTTATTGGCTAAGTCATATAGATTAACAACTTCACGAAAGCCAGTAAACTTTTGGTAAGCTGGACGTACCTTGAAACCCAGCAAAACAGTCAAGTTTTCCCGCGATAAGCCATCTTCTCCAGCTATATTATTTAACCGAACGCGGGAAACACGTTTAGAGTACTAAATGTGCACAATTAATGTGCAGTAGAGCAAATACCTTATCCATACTCGGAAATTTCTTTCCGTGGTAAAGGAGCAAGTATCAAAATAAGTTTCACAAGTTTCTGTGCGGAAGACGTTTTATAAACTGAACATTTTAGACTAAGTCTTTGCAAGCGAATGTTGCCAAGTTGCAGAAAACATCACAAAAAAAAATGGAATAAGTAAAGCCAACAATAACGGTTGTCAACAAACATATTGTTACAAGTTAGGGGCTAGGTACGTTTTGGGATGGAGGTCTTTGATAAAAAAATAAAGAAAATAAAGCTAACCTAGTTTATTTACAACTATTTATACAAAAAAAACTATGTATATAATGATTTATCACAATAAATGTCAAACAAAACAAATCACTATTATTTACATAAAGGAAATACGCCTACGTAAGTTCTCTGCATATGGAAAGGTTACTAGTCACTCACAATGGTGGATCCAATTAAAGTATACCGAGGAACCTTTTGTGGCCTAGAAACACCTTCTTCCTACTTCTTGCTGCGGTCACACTCGCTGGACACCGTCGAACACTCGTCGCCACCCAATACTTCTCGTCACTTGAGATCGCAGTAGGCACCTGCTCTCTCCTGCTGCAGCTCCCCCTTATGTACCCACACCTACATCTCGAACTATCTCGGCAAGTCTGTGTTCTCCAACCTCCTGGAAAGGCGTCGCTTCAAAGTCAAGCACCACCCCGAGAGATAAAGAAGGAACAGGAACATTCTAGATCACGATATCTCCCTCGGTTACCCAATATTGGGTGCAGATGGTCGCCACCGCACATGGGCGACACAGTGTACGCCGAAACTCTTTATTATTGCCGCTGCTATATCGGCTTACACTACTCTCCGATTACAACAGCATGCAGGTTGTTTTGGTAAAGAGTGTATATCTTAATAATGTATGTTTATTGACGCTGTCATGTAATCGAGTTTTTCCATGGTTGTAATATAATATATGTAAAATGAATCTTAGTTCGGCAGAAAATTTAATGAATTTGATCAGAAATCAGACGTGATGCAGTGAAACATAAATATTGCCATGGAAACATCTCTGTTCTGCAATTTCGACATATTATTCAAAATAAATAAATAAATAAATAAGCAAGCGAGAGAGATGGCGAAAATCTTTGACGTCAATACATTCTCTCCGAAACACTAGTTTATTTTGAGACTTACACGAAGAGACGGCAGTAATTATTGATGCGGTTGAATTGTTGGAGGCTATCGGCACGCAATAACACCTACTGATACAGCCAAATCTGAGCAAACGAATAAAGAGAAAATAACGACCGATACATGTATGCTACGTTGGGATTTGTCAACCACGGTCAAAATGTATGGTTCGGACAAACACCATGAGGGAGCATGTCGTGCGTTATGCTAGTGTATTTAGTTTGTCTCGCAGTTGAAATATGTTAATGCTAGTTAGCACAGTTTGTTTTTGGTGCACGAGATACTAGGTGAGGAGGTATCGAATGTTTCCCACTGACAGATCACTCTCAGAACTCACATATAATTCAGCACATTCTGGGATGCACTATCAGAAAGCTTGTCAGTGAGTTTACGCCAATCAGTTGAACACTATTAGCTATTCGGTGATGTAGTGTTAGTGTAGACTGTTAAAAATTTCCGTAAATTAACGGAAATATTTACATAAAGGTACTGTAATTATACGGAAGTGGCTTCCGTAATTTTTTGTTCGCGGAGGTTTGTCTGTACTGCCAGTTTACAAATGTTTGACCGTAACTCTCCATAAATTCATGTAAACATATTTATAAAATTTTAAAGCATATGTTATTGTGTTTCCTTAAAAACTGCTGGAATTAATGATCAATAGGACTCCTAGAGTTAATGTGTATGGACAATGGTGAAAAACGAAGAGAAGAGAAGACAAGCTAAGATAATAAAAGCGAAGCGCTGCTTCCTGGTTGTCCACACTTTGCTGCGAATAGAAGAGATGCGGAGCGATAAGTATTACATCCAAGGACTCGTATCGCGCATTGTCAAAGAGTCGAACAGCCCTGTAAGTGTCTGTAAGTGTTCCGAGGAGGCCACACATACAGTATCTCTATTCTCCTGGCTTCACCTATCCTGCATTTGGCAGCCACACATGTCACGGAGGGTATCGTTGTCAAGTAAAATAGTATCCGTTTTTTACGAAAATGTTTTATAGTTTTTTGCCTCAGGACTTTACCGTAATTTTACGGAATTTTTTTTACAATGTAGGTTTTGTACGCGCTCTTGTTTTTCATTATTGCAATCGTCGGATTGGTAACACACATATTTACAATTTATGTACAAACTAGATAATTAAACAAAGGTTACATACGAAATTAACAATACAGTGACTTTCATATCATGTGTGGCCAATGATTAGCAATGACCACTGCTCTAGGGGTGGCTTGCAGGAGATAATATGTTGTACATTACTTTGGACACAGATAACACTGGAGCATGTGACGTGTGGTTTGACTTTGTCCACAGTCACACCTTGCATCACCTTTAATGAAAGCCCATTTCTTTAAATTATCCCTTGACTTTCCTACTCCTGAACTCTCTCTTACTGTGGCTTTATCTCGTCTCTATATCCGAGAGTAACATTTGATTAAAATGGAACCATTGGTTTTAATAACTTTCCTGAATATTGATGTCCGATTCTCCTTATTATTTTGACTACTGCATATGTTGGTCATGGTAAAAGTACAAACGGTACTCAATTACCGAAATGTGCGAGTGTATTGGCTAACATATCTTGGAGGAAGCACTGTTAGCTCCACGCCCTTCCAGGGAGAGTTTCGATTCCCTACGAGGTTGGTCCCCTGATTTTCGCATGTGGGAATCGTGCTGAACAATGCTGGTGGTCGGCGGGTTTTTTCGGGGATCTCCCGTTTCCCCTGCCCATTTATTCCGGCGCCGCTCAATAATAATTTAATGTCACCTTTCGCAAGCGCTTGACACGTCAATGTCAAACGCTGGCCAAAATTTCCCACTCATTCACTCACTCCAGGGAGAAAGATAGAGATAGATATAGTGAGTGAGAGAGAGAGAGAGAGAGAGAGAGAGAGAGAGAGAGAGAGAAGAGCCCGATGTCTAGAATAGCTGTGACGTTCTAGCTGAGGGTCATGACTTCACAAAGAGTGTGCATGAGGAAGGGGGGGGGGAGGCAGGTAATCAGAGAAGGTGACCGTTTCCAGCCGACCAAGCAATCGGCCTCGTAGCACCGCCCCTATTGCATCGAGAGAGGAGGAGAACTGGGGATAGAAACGAAAACGGGCAGCTGAAAATTCTAAAAGGGATGGGCGAGGGGGTTATGCGTGTACGGACCGGAGCACACTCGTCCAGGACTCAGAAAGGGGACATGTAGCCCCTGCACACATCCGCCCACGGGTGAACAACACACAGTCCCTGCTCTCGAATTCCACCCCTTCCCGACCCCCTGATTCAACCAACTCCAGCGCAGCCGATTCCGGCGCGGCGGCGCGCGGCTCTTTAATCCACGTCCCAGGCCCAAACAGGCCGCAGTGCCAATAAATGAAGTGAGAGAAACAATGGGGCGGGAAAAGCTGGAGCTGTCGCGGGCGAACAATGCGGGCCCCGGATCTGCCCCTGTACCCCTCGCCCTAGCCCTGCCCACACCTCCCTGGACACACAAAATCCTCCAGTGTTCCGCGTAAAAACCAACACTGCAACTCCTCCCTAGCCGCAGCACGTCAACACCAGCCAACACGGCCCGGAGTGCCGTCTACGATGTTTGTTCGCCCCTTTTTGTCTGTCTGCCCTGGCTGACGTAGCGTCCGCTCCTGTGACGTAACATTACTGGGAGGTGGTTGGCTGGCTCTCTGATCACCTACACTGTAAAAATTATTTGTAAACTTATAAATTCGATATGTATGTGTTAGGAAAATAATAATAGTTGACATGCACGAACAGTAGTGCTCCTATGCATTTTTAGTAAACAGTCAATCTTATACTGGTGTTTTTTCAGTCTTGCATTACAATGCTCAAAATTACCTCTCTTTACAACCTGAAGTATGATAAGGGCGGTATAAGTGGTTCGCGATAAAGTGAGCACTTTAAAAGATAATATTGTCCAGAATAAAAATTATAAATTATCATTTATTGTGACTTCTGAGTTCGTTACAATCAATATACTTGTATTGCTACTACAGTTTCTTTGTTTATATGAAAAAGAGGCAGGAAAGTATTAACTAATTGAAAGGAAAAAAAGTTATCAGTGTTTCAAAAGTGCTTATTTAAACCTGAACCGCCTGTACATTGTGTATGGGTTGATACATATTGCTTCTCCAAGAAGTTGACGGAAGGTTGAAGGTGACGTTTATTGGAGTGAACACAATAGTTAGTACTTAAGTATATGATACCTTTAAAAGGCGATACAGAAGGGATGAAGGAGTTTTATATTGTAATGTATATTTCGTGATTTTTATAACAACAAACATGGCGTACTTGGTCTGTAACACATATTAGAATTCCTAGAATTTTAAAGGTAAAACATGTTATTGTGCGATACGGGCTACAATGTAATCGTTTAACAATTTATTAATGTCGAATGGGATAGATAGGAACTAATTATATAGCTATAATTCGTTTGTATAGAAACAAGGATAATTGAATTAGGTTTAATTTACTATAGGAAATTAGTATGAATACGATCTAATTGCGTAAAACTTGTCGCCTATTAAATTCCTTAGATAAAATTAGGCACTCTCATCTCTCTGAATGTAAATCAAAATGAAATAACTCGTTTAGTCATATTTCACAACTTATGTATTTAAAATTATCATGTTTAACTGACTTCCGTATAGGCACCAAAATATTGCTGTAACAACAAGATGAAATTTTTCGTCGCATCGGCCGAGTGGTCACACCACTGGCCTCCCACCAAGTAGATCCGGGTTAGATCACCAGTGGGGTGTTTGCACGAGAGAATCGTGCCGGACGATGTCGCTAGTCAGTGGGTTTTCTCGAGGTTCTCCAGTTTTCTTGCCCTTTTTATTCCGACGCCTCTCCGTGGTAAGCAGATGCCTATGGGCATCCGGTAGTAAGTCTGCAGTTCAGCGTGTGATATCCTGGCCCTCGGGCACAGACGACGACCCTTACGGTACGATATTTATACTTCGAAACTGTGACGGCACACCTGCCACTGTGGTGCTGTGGCTGCATCTGGCACATCCCGTCACACAGCCTGCTGTAATTGCTCACTGCCAGCTACCAGTCAGACACAAAGTGTGGCTAAGCATGCAGATGTGAGCCACGAGTGCAGCTGCCTTCTAGACGCCAGATGAGATGATCTGCATGCACCTGCCCCTCAGCAGATGCTCCAACGTGCGCAGCTGCCGCCATGCAGTGTACATATACTCACTGAGCTGGGCCGAGAAGAGCAGTCTGCTATCAACCAGCCAGCTAGTCACTAAAGCAAGCTCTCGCGCTCGTATTGTACATAGTTTGGTGTAAATACGTGTCCGTATTCTGCACGGCATGTGTTCACTAGTCTTCATTTCCCGACTTGCCAATCACACTATATTAATAGCCTCTCCCTTTAGGGACACCTACGGCTGTAGACAAAAACTTCGTTGATGATAAGCATTGTCTGAAGCCAGATATATGTTCTGCCGCTATTTTGCTAGAAGCGCTGATTACACGATCGTTGATACGGTTTTACGCCCAGAACACGGGACCAACAAAGACCGTGATTTTATCATTACGTGATAAAATCGATTTAACCTCGAGGACCAAAATGTACATGGTAGAACTTAATTAAAAGCGACGAGCGTACAGCTAAGTTGGTTTACTGCACCAGCGCGTGCACTGACGTCCATATAGATACAATTCTTCTTCATTTAAAAGAACGACAGAGCACACAGATTTTCTTTCATTTAAATTAAAGTTTAATTTACGCAACCTCAAAGCAAGAACCGTACTCTAACTAAACTTTAGTTTATATAATTTACATGCAAATGCATATCAATTGCTCCGATGTTGTCGTAAACAGCCGGATGATTGTTGTTTTACCAAGTAAAATGTATCGGTGACCAAATCGTAATGTACACAAAATTCGTCAGCACATAATTCTCACTTTCAGGACCACCACACATCGCTGTTTTATTTTACTTTCCCCAAACGATTGTCTTTCGCGATGGACGGCAAGCGAACCGGGAAGTAGTGAATTGGCGAACGGAAGATTTAGAAAGATAATGTCGACCTCTTCCAAAAGAAAAAGAAACTTGTCCCGGAGAACGATAAAAGTAGTCCAGTCCAGGGTCTGAATCTCTTCTGCTCGAATAGGTCATCTTCAATGTTCTTCTTCTTCTCCTTTCGGCCAGGATTTCCTATACTATTCTACTACGTTTAGCATCTATCAATGAGGAAAAGAAAATGTACTCCAGCTAACGAGACTTATTTACTGCAATAAT
Organism: Medauroidea extradentata; assembly: GCA_003012365.1. Taxonomy (NCBI): domain Eukaryota; kingdom Metazoa; phylum Arthropoda; class Insecta; order Phasmatodea; family Phasmatidae; genus Medauroidea; species Medauroidea extradentata. Next base: position 70,134 of record PNEQ01105250.1, read on the forward strand.
TGCTGAATTAATGCTGACTGCGTTTCAACTACTGACTAAATAGTGTTTTGACATCACAAAAATAATTACTACATACAAGATCCTCCAATAATGAATTTGTGTGTAACACTATATCTTGTTATTCGTTAGTTGAGATACCTTGAATAACTTGCAAAACATTTTCAGGAAAATGGACATCACAAGCAGACTGTAGTATGTTAAAGTATATTACATTTTTACTGCTTATTTTCACTTTTACGTGTGGAGTAAAATAGTAAAACTTTCATATATATACGTAAAGGTGTTGTGTTGACTCTACTGGAAGTGACGTACTAAAAAACTTACGTTTAACAACCATTTAGTATAGAATTCAGATGTGAAGTTTATTAATATTTTAACCAAAATGAACCTAAACATGACTACACAAAAATAACATGTTAACTTAGAGGAGTATGGTTTGTGAATTTAGGGAAAGAAACAATACTACAATCAATATACCGTGCCATATACAACAGAAAGCATGAAATTACGCAGAATAGAGCC